>BGPR01027900.1:0-20373 GCA_013235015.1 Araneus ventricosus
CCGAATACCGAATAGTTGCCGAATATTCGTTACACCCCTAGTTCCAGGTTCGAAGTCCGATTCCACTGAAGATTCGTCGTGTGTGGGGCCTGTTGCACATTAAATCGTACGTAGTGGCCAAACATCCTCTCGCTGGTGTGTTGCTCAAAGGCCCACTCCACCCCGGCCTACCCAACAGGGTGTAAGGCCTAGCATGATGGAGGGGAACTGGTGTGGTGCGAAATTTTGGAGGGGGGATGCCCCTCGTCATCTGACCGAGGTTCAAGATTACGAGGTCCGTTCCAAAATAGCCCTCGTGTTGTTTCAAAGCGGGACGTTAATAGAACTAAACTCATTCAGAAAAACATTTTTCTTTTCTCATTGCCAGGCAGCTTCACAAACTAAACAACTGTGGCGTAGCTGTTATATTTCTGTGGAAAATATTCCAGTGTAACCCTTTGGTCTGCCTCATCACAAGAGGGCGCTCTCCACCGTATTAGAATTAATCTGGAACTATAGTTTTTTAAGCGTCGGTTTTGTATTGTTTTTGAGTATGCTTGAAGGATAATGTAGTTCGCTTCGGGTCGATTTATCGGCCACAGTTATAGATGTTTTTATTAAATATTATTTTTAAAAAAATTCAACTGCGTAGTTTTCATAAGTGTCAGTGTCGTTTCTAGTACCTTTAGAATTAGTATTAGCTTTGCTTCGGTATTTATTTCAATTTTTTACTTCACTTTTTCATATATGTACGTGCCCAACGACTCTTTCGATTTTATTAATTTCTTTTTATTTTTATCATTATATTTTAAGTATCTGAATAAGAACTCAATAAAATTTAGAATGAATATTAAATATTTGAAATGTTTTTGCTATTTATAAATATCACAGTATGGGCGCTTGTCCCACTTTCGGTATATATTTTGCTCAAAAAATATTGGCCTCATGTTAAAACTTTCGACCAATATAAAAACTTAAATACAATACACAATACAATAAAATGCAAAACTTACTGTATAAAAACAAAAGTATCTTAACCCTTTGCATCCCGAATTAATTTATCAGCAAATTTGCAATTTTATTTTTGAGCCATTAGATAAGTTTTGGGACAGAATAACCCCAGGAAAGATTAAAAACTTTTAAATTAATTAAAATAACTTAATTAAATTTATAATTAATTTTTTAAAATTCCTGCTTTAAGCTGCTATATACTGCTTTGCTGTTGGATCTACTTTCATCGTATTTTTGATAATTCCGTCAAGAAAAAGGTCATATTACGAAAATATAAGCGTGATTCAAGTGGGACTTTTAAGTACCGTCGGTATAGAGAAGGTTAAAAGTCTAGATTTTTTTTACAAGCAATTTTACTAACGTTCCTAACGCATAAATATCAGGCGTTATTTACTATTTATATTGAAAAATATATTGTGGAAAAATCGGCGGATGAGCTTGGATATGTGGTCCTCACATCGAATTTTGGAGCAAATCGTTCAGTGGATATTTGTGCTAATCCCAAACTCGATCTTCACAGTATTATAAAATTTTGCAACATTCGAGTTGCCATAACTTTAATTGAAAATGTAATAGTTTTTTTAAAATTATTGCACCTTTTCGTTGCCACTTAGACCCAAGGAAAATATTATATACATTTTTAGTTATTCTATTTATTTATATGCGCATTCTACTCCAAGTAGTAAAAATATTGATTACATTAATTTGTGTGCAAATTATTGTGGCTATAATTTAAAATAATTTTGTGAAATAATGAGCATTGGGCAAAAGTAGCAACAATTAGACCAGCAGTATTAAATAGCTAATTTGTTGAAATTTAAGATGTCACAAAAGGCGTTTTCGTTAGATAATTTCCACCACCAAAGTGTGCCACAAGTGAAAAAGCCACAACTGACCATCAAAAATGACGAAATCAAAAAATAATGATGGCAAGTCATCAGTATAAAAGGTTATATTGCGAGAGACATGTTTAAAAAGTAAAGATACAATATATATAATCAGAAGGGTAATATTTTGGTGCGGTCGTTGGCAATGCTGGCTTCAATTTTCACCTATTAGCTTTTTCCTCGCTGTTGTCTGCCATTCCTATGCTTGTGCCATTAACACGTTCCGTGCCACGTGTACCATGAATGGTGGTACACTATGTTATAACTACGCTAAACTATTTACTTACTAGAAGACTTGTGCCCGTCTAAGACGGGCTTTTAGCTTGCCAACAATATCTCGGTTTTGATTGTCACATATTTACTAACGAATGTTGAAGAAAATCTCATGTAGATTGCCAGAGTGCTTAAGTAATAAAAAAAAGCAAGAGAAACAGAACTGATGAGTCAACTGACACTAACTTTCGTTTTGTTAATAACTTTATTTGTAACAATTACTTTCGTTTTGTCAGAGTAAAAATAATGCAAAATGCACTAGCAGAAAAAAATGCATTACCAAATACAAAATAAAAAAAATGATGAATTGATGAATGCAACTCTTTAAGTAAAAGGAGCCTTTTTCAGTGTAAGAATGGTCAAATCAAAATTAACCACTAAATCTTTATGACATTTAAAATAACAGCATTCCTCTTAAGTAGTCAATTCAGAAATTAAGTACGTAAAAGGAAGAAAATATCGGATGCACCATTGTAATAGAGAGACCTCAAAATACTTTCTCTTTCAAAGATAAGGGAAATTCACTTCCCCTTTCAAAAACCGCAATAATAGCTTGCACTCTCCGAATTCTAAGACATCCCTCCCCAGTTCCACAAACCCTTCTGGAGGGAAGCGAAGAAAGCGCTGCGGGTGTGAAATCAATCACACTACGTATGGTCTGAATCTCTTTTGGGTACGTAGCCACGCCCTCATTCCTGAGCGTTGGTTCCATGCCTGGACGATTCTAATATAGATGGGTTGACGATATAATGAAATATTGTGCGATAATATATCAATCTCCAAGAATCAAACTTCAAATGGCCTGAATGAAAAGTCGAGTAAAAGCGGCTTGGCACGGAACGTGTTAAAATCCAACATACCTATTGCCATTCCTTTGCATAGCATGGTTCGCATTTACAATTGTTGCGCCGATTCAGAATCCCGCCAAATGTGAAGTGCTTTCCATCTTTCAGTTTTTTTTAAATGCAAAGAAGAAAAGCGTTCGGAGGATATTTACAAAGAAATTGTTTCAGTTTATGGGAACATAATGAATCGGCAAAATCTAACGAAATGGTGTCGTGAATTCTCTGAAGGTAGGATTGAAGTTCACGATGAATACAGGAGTGGTACCACCTGTGTTCTCTGATGAACTTCTTCAAAAAATACTCAGGAAGCAATTCTAACAAATCAACGCCTGACAATGAGAGAACTGTATGAAAGAATACCGAAAGTGTCTTACACAACTCTTAATGCAATGAAGTTGAAATGTGGTTTCGGCAACAGGTGGTAGAATTCTGCGAGTTTGGGATACAGAAGCTTGTACCTTCACATAACAAATGCGTGGACAATGACGAAAACTATGTAGAGCAGGGGTTCCCAACCTTCCCCCCTTTTGATTATTCTTTTTATTTTCGCGTAACTGTCATATCAACCCCTCCGCCCCAACCACCTGTCTATGCAAAGAAGTTTTTATCAATAATGTTAAGAGCTTAGGTTAGCTTAAGAGTCAAATGACTCGATTAATAACATTTGCTGGACTTATATTTGATTTTACATTTTATTCCATTTTTACAATACAGTCGTCGCTCGTTATAACGACCCTCTGCGTCCCACAGCAAAAGGTCTTTATAACGAGTGGTCGCTATAGTGGATATAATTAAAAAATGTACACATGCACGCTCAGCAGTTCCGTAAAAATAGACCATTTTTAAAGAGATTCCAACTAAATACTCAAATTATTTTTTATCATTGGTATTAAAAATAAAATTTTATCAATTAAAAATATATTTCTAAAATAGATTTTAAAGTAGAAAATAAAGGAATTTTGAAAAAATACCGGGAAGAGTGTCCGCTGAATTCGGACGTTGTATTGGGATTAGACGACACTGGACTGTCGTTATACCGGAAGTAAAATAACATACAGTGCATAGGGAAACACAGTTGGGGATTTTATCACTGGTCTTTATAATGTGTGGTTGTTATAACGAGCGTTGACTGTATTATTAGTTCAACGTCAGAACAAATGAAACCAGTATTGTAATAATTTCGCATTAACTTATAAGGAAAGCTAAAAATTACACTTCGTAATAATCAACTATTCAAGTGTTAGTTATTAAATGGCAAGTATTCAATTGGGAAAACAAAATTCTGAAACTTTTTTTTATCCGTTATGTTTTCTTGTTTCCGCCATTAACAACTTTGAATTCGGACCCCCAACTGGTTTTTCGCGTACCTCCAGGGGTACGCGTACCACAGATTGGGAACTTCTGATGTAGAAGAATAAAGGGCGTACCAGTAAATTATATGTGGTAAATGTTTTGAATGAAAAATGAGGCGTTGTATCTTTACTTTCCGAACAATCTTTTTATATAACTTTAGAGTATTTATTATGTATGTCAATCGGCAGTGTTTCGTTGCATATCAAATTAGTACAATCGAACGCAACACATTTTATAAAGGTTATTCGTATGTGGAAATCCATGAAAAAAGTGGAGGGGAGAGCAATCCCGATATTTATTAGTTAACGGAATAACTTACTTTATGGCGCTTCATAACCATGCACCAGATGCATTTAATTCAATAATGATATCATAATAAATGTTTGCTTCCAGTTGAAAATCTGTGTATAATCCAGCAAAACGGAGAAATATTCTCCGTTTTAATGACCGTGTTTGCGAGTGTATATATACACGATGTAATCTCAGCTAATGTAAATGTCCAGTCTTCGTTTACCTCGCCCTGTTGATGGAATATCCTTTGATGACGTTTACTTAGTTCCGTAATTTCCACTCTTCACCGGCGCTGAATGTTTGATCATTAGATGGATGGTTAAAACGTTATACAAGCTTTGCCATGTAACTAGTGTGGCTGGCCTTCCTTGCTGAATAAACAGTTGATGTTTAAATGGCAATACATAGATTAGAGTCATCGCATTTAGATAACTTTGAATAGGTTCAAAGGATTCTTCCTATGTGCACAGTTTTCAGCATTTAGTTCTAGAAAATGGATGTGTGAAGGCAATGGCCAGGATTTGGGTCTGGGGGGAGGTTGAGGTATAAAAAACTTTGTATCGTCGTGACGAATGTCAAATCTTATTGCTTATGTAAACCAAAACACTTTAACTGTACAGACTTAACTCACCTGACAATAAGAATCATAAAGAACAATACTACAAGACTTTAGATAATTTAACAAAAACACAATGAAATAACTAGCAAAAACATGTTTTTGACCGTGTCCATGCTGCAAATACGAGTGGAATGACTTCAAAAGAGGGAAAACTTTCGAGTCTGTCAAAAACCAGGAAGAAATTTTTTAACTGTTTTAAAAGGGAGATTAAGAAAAAACTGCTGTAGTGATTTTAAATAGAATAAAGAATTCTGGTCTAGCTCTGGGGGGGCAGCCTGATAGCCACCCCCCTGGATTCGCCACTGTGTGAAGGTATATTTTTAATCGGCAAGGTTTAGGTTGCATTAGTAGTCCCAGAAGGAGAATTATTATTCCGCTTGTGAAATATCGAACAATTACTTAACCAAGGTTTCTTTTACTTTTTTCTCTTTCGTATACAAAATTACAAAGTATTGTGAGCGTTAAAAGTTGATTTTGATATTTTTATGAACCTTCACGTTTAATGCCTCCCTGGGGCCAAAAAGAAACATTTTTGGAATTATGTTTTGTTCGTCTGTTTGTCCCATGCCTTCTAACTAGTGCGGCAACTGTAATGGTTGCAAGGACATGGGGCGGCGTTCTGTCTGTCTGTTTGGCTAGGACATCCAGAAGAGAGAATAAATAACTCTTTTCCTCCAATTCGTATTCCTCAGCCATGCGATGCCTTTACCCTCTAGGTTACTGATGGGCTCTGTTTTCTTAATTCTGGCTTTAGTTAAAAATCGTAAAAATGTTGGAATGTGCTTTTGGCCACCAACTCGGATTGACTATGTCCTTAACTTTCTCTCAATGTTCCAGTACCGGAAGGCGGGCTCTTCTGGTAAAAGCTTCTTTCCAACAATTATTTATCTGTTGATGGAACGAAACCGTGTCTTTTACTTTCAGCGTTCAATATTTGAAGGCGAATCTGTAAAAGCCTTTTTCTGGCGAGTATTTATGTGTTGCTTGAAAAAACCAGTCACTTCAAAATGCATGGAGTCGATTAATTACAGAATCAACTCAAATCACAGGTTACATTCAAAAACATTTACAGAATTATATCGTAACATCTTTATTATTTTTGTCATTTAATGTGTTGAGTTGTTTACTTTTGTAGCTATTCTGTACAAGCTGGGCATTGGCTTTTCAACAAAATGAAAAAAAAAAAAAAAAAAAAGCCCACAATGACCATGAAAAAGTTCTGAAAACAAAACAAAAGAGACAGATTATTGATTTTCCAGCGGTAATGACATTTCAACTGTAGAAAACAACACAGTGTACGTTAATCCGAAACAATATTAAAAAATTGCAACGTGATAATGATTGTTACGATTAAATATAAAATCGAATCCGAAAATAATAATCTAAGTCATTCAATTGAAGGTTATGACGTATCCTGCGCTCTGCAACGTCAGCCCATCAAAATTGCCAGCAACGTTCCGGAGAAGTGTTGCGGGAGGAAACTCGCTAGAGGAAAAATATCTTTCAACTGACCAGGAAAACATTAATTTAAAAAAAATGGGAAAGGTATTTTAACCATTCGTGTTTCAAATCCGACAAAACCGTTGCAGTTGTAAGCTGGGAAAAAAAATTGAAAATAATAGTGCTGTTAGAACGTTGGATGCAGCAAATTTCAAAATAAAAATAAAATTTCGATGGCAAATCTGATTTTTTTAAAACAATTTCTCAGAATTCAGTAAATTATGTTTGAAGCTCAAAACAAGCTTCATTAGAACGAAAATTGTTTGTTGTATCCGATGGTGCATTGATTGTTTGTCAGCGATCATTAGAAAAGATACTACAGCCGTAAACGTGCAAAAAATGACCCAAAACAACACAAAACATTAAAGAAATATTTTCTAGATTAAATTTTAAAATTCCGGCTTAGAGGTGCATTGAGTCACCATTACGACTACCTGTGTGCCAAATTTCATGGCTGTGAGTGCGATAGATTCGTCTGGACATCGCGCGCACACACATAAACATTGCCTTTTATAAGTATAGAAGATATATAATCTTTCCTCAAGCATAAGGTTCTCAGTGTTTGACTTAATGTAGCTTGTTGATTATGACTAGTAAATGATGGAGAAATAACAATTCTTGCGTGCAGTTTGATGCCAGTAAAGGATGCACGTCCATTACGTGGGATTGGAAGTCTCATGCGAAGTGGCAGGGGGTATATTACCGGAGAATGAAGGTCTCATTTTGCGTTTCATGCGTTTGTTCGACTCCGGTTATAACTGCGGCATGGAGTGAATGGATCTCGGGGAGTTGGTGATTACGATCGTGGCACTTAATAAAAGCTTTTGTTATGAGCGTGAGTCACGTGATGCTGTTTCCTGATTTTGAGTGAGTGGTTGTAAATCAGCAGTACTTCTTGCAGTGACTGCTTGGGGGTAGATCATTCAAATGTTCCCTGAATTGCTACTACATGTGGAATAATTGCAGAGGGAACCCAAAGCTGTGTTTCTTATTTCTTTTCAAAATGCATTGTAGAAAATTTCTTTCCTGCAATTTCCTCACGATACTAAGTTATAATAATGGCAAAGATAAAAATATGTGCTTGAAATAAAGTTGGCATAGAAGTATTTATTTAAAACAAATTAATTTTTTAACAAATTAAAAAGTTTCTTTAATATCAGAATTGCCGGCGTTTTCTAGCGGAAGATTTGATTTTAAATTACTGCGAAGCATGGGGGAGAAGACTCCTTTGGTGAGAGTTTAACCAATTGTTGCCGATTACATAATTTCTATTCTATATGCGGCATTTTATTGTAAGTAACATAATCGAATACTCAACTGTATAATTATAAGGCTTTTCTTCCTTTGCATTTATGGAGCTGCTAACAAAATTCAACGAACCTTTGCTCTCATTCATCCCCTTCCCCCTCGTAGAACAAAAACATTAACCATAATTGGAGAAAAAATCTTTTAAAACAAAACCGATCGTGAATTGTTTTTCTAAATTTGCCACAAAAATCCGACCACATCGCCTTACTCCACATCAGAACAATGGCAAGACAAAGATAGTTATGTATTATTACCAGTCTTTATTGTTCGAGTTAGGGCTATTTCTTTTTTGGCCGGGGGACCCGAATGTAGGGCGGTTTCCTTCAGCCCATCCGGATTTCGACCGAGAGTAAGCATGTTCAAACACTTGTCTCCGTTTGACAAAGGTCGGGTCACTGGGTCAGTAACACTTTGAAACCCTCTCGGCATTTTATTGCCATGTACTGGAAACAGGTGCCTTGATAACATGAGGATTGCAACAACAAGGACTAAAAAGAAAACTATGGTTTTAAAGCAGGGCTTTTTTAAACTTTTCCTACTTGCGACCTCATTTTGATTACAAAATTATTGAGCTCCCCTCTGTCTGAACGACAAGTCGTTTCTCAACCCCACGTGCACACATATGTAGGAAGAAAAGGTTAATTAACTATTAATTAATGATTAGTAAATTAAAATTTAATTAAATTAGTTTTTGCAAAATTTTGATGAGAAGTTCTAAACCAAGATGGCTTTTAGAATTATTTTTGGTTGTTTTATACTGAAGAAGATAACAGAAGCACTCTCATTGTCTGCGCTTTCGCAATTCCAAAATTTATGTACGCCACACCATTTGGATTGCGTACGTAATTCGTCTGCAATTATGAAAAATTTTAACATATTCATCTCTTTGTCACGATTCTCATTGTCTATATTTAATTTGAAGTTTTATTTATTTAATTTTTACGAATATGATTGACCTTTTATTTCCTGAATTAATTTACCAGCAACTTTTTAATTTAATTTTTCATCGTTAGATGAGTTTTTCTGCAGAATAACTCCAGGAAAGAGGACAAAACTTTTAAATTTAATTAATAATTTAAAAAATTTAATTTCTGCCTTCCGCTGCCATCTACTTCTTGCTGTCGGAACTACAATCATCTTGTATCTGTGAACTAGCAGAATATTCGGCGTAGCTTGGTCTTTTCAGTATGAAAACATTGTGGAAGACTGGAAACTATGAGCAAAATCTATTTTCACTCTTGAAAAATTAAAAACAATTTCTGCTTAAATGGAATAACTGAACCGAATCAATAGTTGTTCCTATTATAAATTGTTAATCGTCTCTGAATTACCTCCTTTTAAACTATTTTTTAGTGTTCTCCCAGAATTCTGTTAATGTGCTCTGACAGCAGTTTTTTGTCTGTATTCTTGTTCGTGATGTGTTTAATGTCCGTATATTTGTGAATAAAATAATTTTTTTTATCTCAAATATACAGGCATTAAATTTATTTAACTTAGAGGAAACAAATTGTACGGAAATGAAAGTAATGTCATTGGAAAGCTAATTTTTTTTAAAAAAAACTTTAGGTTGGTGTAAGAATAGTTTTTGTGAGATAATATTTTCGGAAAATATCACGGAGAAACGGCAAAATCTTGCTTAATTTTTAATTAACTATAAATTTAATAAACTTTTTGGCTTTGAATAGTTCACAGTGATCTTTCTGTTGTTTTGAAGAGCACATGCGCCAAATTTCATCAATATTGAACACAAATTTAGATTTGTGTAAGGAACACCACTCGGCTTTCTATATATAAATATCGTCAGTAAAACGGTCATATTACAAATATGTGTGTGTGATTAAAGCGGTGTAATATGTAAAGGTTAGTAAAGTTTGCTATACATTCATCTGATGTACCAAATTTCTGCTCATCGCCGATAATGCATTTTCATTAATTTACATTATTTACTGTTTCAAAGTATAAGCGGTTAAAAAAAAAAACCATTTCACAAGTAGGAATTAGAGCTTACTTTAGTGGCCAAATTTTAGGAAATATTTTAGGAAAAGTGTAGTTCTCAAGTTTGATGACTCATAACACTACTTGTTTACGGAGTAATATCATCAAACGGTACTTTTGTGTTAGCACGGCCCCAGACAAAATCTGCCAAATCTTAGCGATAACTCTCGTAAGCGACTGTTAGCACTGAATTTCGGCGTTAGCGGAATAGCGCCAGCATTGAAGCTTGGCGACGTTTGTGGCCCCGCTATCGGTAAAGTACCCATAAAACAATACAGCAGCGGAAGGATAATGTATCAAAAGATGTAATAGAAGAAATTTTATGAATAAGTTTTAATTACTACTGCTGTTATAGAAATAAAAAGAGCAGTAAATAGTGCCATCATTTTCACCTTTTCATTTATAACATAGAATGGTAGTCTTTAGCGTTAAAATCTACCATAAAGCGTCTTCCTATTGAATGAACTGAGGGTTTATTATTATTTTTTTATTCTGTAGAAGATAAACGTCAAACAAAGAATTATTGCATCTATTGTTAATTTAGTTTTGTTGCTGGGTTGGTTTCTAACCATCAAGTTCGTTTAGTTGACTTCCTAGATTTTCGAGGCCGCAGTGGCCTTGGTAGTAAGGTCTCGACTTCGGGCCCGAGGGTTCCAGGTTTGAAACCCGATTCCACGGAAGAACCGCCGTGTAAGCGTGTCTAGTGCATGTTAAATCCATCGAGGCCAGATGTCCTCCCGTTGGTGTGGTGCGGAAGTTTGGAGGGGGTGCAAGTACAGGTGTCGTCCTCGTCTTCTGACCGCGGGTCAAAATTATGAGGTTCGTCCGAGAATAGCCCTCGTGTTGCTGCAAAATGGGACGTAAATATAACTAAACTAATCCTAGATTTTCAGTTTGGTTAATTTCTATTATAGTAGCAGAAAATGACTAGGACGTTGCAGTAATGGAATATGATTATCTAGAAACCACGTTTTGCACACATTTGCAACATAACGGGCTTCTGAACCCTTTTGAAATTTAAGTACTTCAATATTAGGAAAAGATCATGTGCAGAAAATTTCAATTTGGCTTAAAGTATATTGTTCCGAAAATCGTCCGGTGGGTGTACGGTGAAAGCAGTCCACAAGCTGGATAATTGAAAATGACGCTTTATTTCACGAATATTCCAAAAAACTGGAAGCACATGTAACACGAAAAAACAGCACTTGCACAGATTTGCAATGCAACAAAATCAGTACTAATAACAGATACAGCCTTAACAATAGCGATCATCGTCTAACAGCTGACAAACTCGCAATGCGAACAAGATTTCAAAGAGATTATTATTTCAAAGATATCCTTCCATGTTGGACCACCTCGGTATTTATATCTTTTCCGATGGGGCGTGACGTCACATAGGATCATCTAGAACAATCTATATCGCCGTTCCTAATAGAGATATGTGGATAATTGTTGCATGTTCGAGAACCTTCATTTTTCACCACGGTCGGGAATCATTGTCTGGCACCCAGTACGAATCTCTGTAGAACATTCTTTCGAACCACAAGGCTAGCATAGCAGAATAAACGGTTTTACAGATTTGTAACGTATCATTTACATATTTTTTGGGCGTTTTCGTTCTCATTAATCACACAGATATTCTGCTCACAACTTTTGAGTCGATGCTACTCCAAGTCATAACTCTAACTAGGTGTTTCACGATCAATTTTTCTCCTTACGTATTTTATGATATCATTACGAAACAAGAATATTTTGGTCTGATCAATCCAGATAACACTGTCTTATTATTCCACTGCCTGCATAATATTGGTTTTGGTCCGTTTTAATTTTTTCTACATTAGTTTGGCAGTTGGATTTTCTTTTTCCAGCACTTCTGCATGTGTATCAATTTTTTCCATTTTGCGCCAAACATTTCTAGCACTCATCTTCGTACTCCATTGCTCCATTACATCCTGTATACACCCAAACGATTTTCTTCTGTCACGTAGGCGCATCCGTATATTCTTCTATAATAACTCGCAAAATAATTTGTTAAATAATAAGGAATCCGTTTTTAAGTGAATTTTATTGCTTAAAAGTAATCTTTCATCCTCTTCAAATCAGATTCAAAATTGTGGCTCCAAACACTGCATGATTTTGGAGACATTGGGCGAGGCTTATCATCTCACCAGATTGGGCTACAAAAGTATGGTGTGTGTGTGTAATTATCTCAAACCAGAACGGAATTTCTTGGATTCACGAATGTGCCAGGGTTTTCTTTTCGCCCAGTGCGTAACTTAGAAGACGGCTGGTGAGCTGTGTTGGCTCGGCTTGTTGGCTGCTAAAGGTGCTTTGATAGTAATTGAAATTTTGAAATTCGCGCGATGATTTGGGTTCGATGATTAAGTCTATTTGCATGTTAATTATCTGTTTATTTATAAAGATTTGTTATTTGTGAAGTATGTTGAATTTTTCATCTAATTTTATCTCAATTTGTTAATAAATTTCCCTTTCTCCTTATTAATCGACCATCTTTCTTATCAAAGTTCTATTTTCCTAGAAAGTACCAAATTAATATAGGAATTTTCGACTCACGGCGTATTAGTTTACCCCAAAATCGTACATGTTTGTTCACCGTGCAGTTTTCTTGATCATCTTTGAGTGAGATATTTTCCATTCTACCTAAAGTGATTAATTAGAAAGCAACACATGATCGATGCATCCATCTTCGTAGGGAAAAGTGTGTGCTAACCCTTTAACATTTCCTAACACCAGAAAGTTCATAAATCACAACTCTCCCCCCTAATCGATCCCTGTGGAAGGTAACGTCGGATGCAGCCGCCTGCAGCCCTGGAAACATTTTCCCTGGAAACTTTTCTTCCCCGGATTCAGAGATTTATTTTCCGTGAGTTATGAATTCCCGGTTGACGTCAGTGTATCATACTCGGAGGGATGCTGCCCAATTACTTTAGCGAGTACTGATGAAACCCTTAATTTTGATTAGGATGCGGTAATCCTCATGCTGTGGCCGAGTCACTTGTATCTTTCAAGCCAGGTGTGGGACTAAAAATGTTACTTTTGAGTTGGAAGAGCCAAAGATGCCGACGCATCAGTTTTAAAATTATTCGAGAGCCATAAATACATTTAAAATTACTAATATAATAACCCAGATTTGTCTCTCACTGATCGGGTAACACTCACGTCACCAACAATAAAATTCGCGCCATAGCACTGCGAGACGTTAAACAGCATTATTTCATTGTTGGAGCACCTAAATTTCAGTAATTTAAAAAAGTAACTGTCGTTCTAATTTCAAATTTAATAGCTCTAAAATAGTGAAATAAAATTTGCTATCGATTGATATAAAATTTATATCGCTAAGTCAATAGTTCCCGAGAAATTTTAATCATATATTTCAAATTAATTTCCGTTTTTTAATAGAAAGTAGTAAATCACGTCAGTGGTATATCATGCGCGTGATATGGTTTGGAAGCCACGATGCATCTGATTATTTATTGCAATCGTGATGATATCATTTGATAATATTTTTTGGCAACGTTTGACAAACAGAAAAGTGCTTTATAAGAATTGTAAATAATATGTAAATAAAAAAAAATATTTCCTGTCACATAAAACATATGTTTATTTTATTTGCTTTCAATCAATGTTAAACATTTCTCTCTCATATATATCTATTTAAACACGTCAAGTTTGTCGGGAAATCTCTCGAATGAAGAGGCAATTTGCACCCTTCATGGTATGACGGGTGTTTTTCTTGTAATATTATAATACGCAACAATAATAATTATGAAAACTAGAAAAATATAGATATATGAAATTTTTCGTTGGTTTTAATAAGTGTGAATTACAGTTAATTTGCATTTTCTGAGATAATTTCTGCGTGTATAGTTGTTTTTAATTTGAAGCAATCCTAATTTGACACCTGTAATTCGACTCCTCAAAATTCATATTTTTTTAAAAAATAAAAACGATTGCTTACATGAATATGTAGGTCAAGTGAAAAATTTTCCTACTCATAATACGAGTCCGGCAGGCTATTCCAATTCATAGAGGCTGCCTTCTGTATAACTAGCACTTTATTTTCTCTGTGAGATTGTACTTTCTGTTATTCTATTTCAGCAATATTGTATTTTCCCAAGCTAATTGTTATGCAATGTCAAATCCAGTAGTTGCATCCCAAAATTGTATCAAACAGAAAAATTTAATTTTTGTACATTTACGTGAAGAAGGTTTGCAATAGGAGCTAGAATTTCATTTTCAAGTTTTCTGCAAAACCTCGTGTGGCCGAGAGTTACAGTCTGCCGACCTTTGTCATAGAACAGCTTAGTCGCTGTCAATCTTTAATTTTCGTTTGTCAACTATTGGACATATTGCATTCAACTTTAACTACTACAAATTACATCAAATCTTTTTTTTTCATGAAGTTTCTGGAATCGGTGATTCTCCGCTTTTTAAGATATTGTTACAAACATAGAAAGTCTCTTCCCAGCATTGTGAGTCTTATGGTTGGGAAGATAGTTTTACAGGGGTAAGTATGAGATGACCGACAGCAGCCACGTCTAGACCTCTGACCTTGGTGACAAAATATGGGATCTCAAAGGTGCTGGAATCTTCTCGATATCTCTATTAGCAGAGGAGATACGCTTGAATGTACTAGAAGATTCCATATGACGTCACGGCCTGCCGCGGGAGACTATATAAGGAGAGCGCTTGGATGACGGTGTGTGTGTTGATCGACTGAGATAGCCTTGAAGCGCGAACGTCTGTAGAGTTTCGTCCACAGTGCGAGCTAGAAAGCTGGTGAGCTGAGCTCTATTGAAAGTGCAGTTATTGTCGTTACTAGTTATTTGCTGACTGTGTTGTTATATAACAAAGTGCTGAACTGTTATTACCTGTGAATCGTTGTCTGTTTACATTGGTAATCTGTGCAAGAACTATTGTTTCTTGTACCTGTGCTACGTGTTTTCCTGCACATTTGTAAATAAACCTTCATTCTCCATTATCCTGCGTGTTGGACTGTTTACACCATACACCCTCAGTAAGACTTTTATAACAATATTATATTTTGCCATTACCTTGCATCGTTATATACTCACGGTGTTTTCACAAGAATTTAATTCCAGCCGACTTCTTCAACCTCTATTTGCTTTAGCATCATAATCTTCCCATTCTTAAATTTGTATTATTAGTTTTATTTTCTCTTGTATGAAATATGTACACAGAAAATATTCTAGTCGCCAAAACATTGAACGTCGAAATTTTGATGAATTTCTACTATTTTGACCTCTTCAAGTTCGGGGGAAAAATTAAATTATATATGTCTGTTGGCGAATATGATAACTCGGATCCCCTTAGATGAATGAAATTTGGCGTTTAAGTTTTACTTCAAAACTCTATCTTCATATAAAATTCCGGACCAAATCTGTCAAGAAAGGAATTATCTCGAAGAGGTGTTTTACCCAAATGTATGTTATAACTTGAGTCTTTTACTGTAGTTTGAAATTGCACAAAGATTTCTTAACATGCGCGTACCCATTCACATTAAAGAAAATATGATGCATTTTGAATTACTTTATTAATTTACCTGCATTTTGCCCCTCACGACGGAAGAAAATACCGGGTGCCCGAGAAGTCTTGGGCACATTACGAAGTCCCGAATTAAATAATTAAAACTCAAAAATAAAAACTAGAAAGTACAGGCACAAAATATTTACAAAATACTTTTAATTTATAATATAACTACTAAAGTTAATGAATCTCGATGCAAGGTTCCTTGGTTGTGCGTGCTATGTCCACGCGGTACTCGATTTTACGCCAACGCATCCGCAAGCATCTGAAGAATTAGGATTGAATAGCAGCTTTCAATCCTGCGGATTGGTAGAAGTCGCCTGATACACACAATCTTTTACATAACCCCACATGAAGAAATCCAAGGGAGTTAAATCTGCAAATTAAAGGAACATGAATGTTAAATGAAATATTCTCATACAATCCTCATCAGATCACACTTAGCGCCATCTATCGGACTATGGGAATAAACAACGCTGTGAAACAAAATTACAGGAACCGCTAGTAATACACAGCATCGAAAAAACGACACTTTTCCCTAGTGTTTTTATTATTGATTTAATTTTTGCATAATTTTGTAATGTGTCCAGGATTTCTCAGACATCTTGTATTATATAAATTTTTAGTACTGTTCAGTAACGGATTCCGAGACTACCACTTTTGGACGCTTTTACACCAGAAAGGAGTGTCAGGCAATCAGTCGTATGAGCGCATTTCTGGATTCTTTGTTAGATCACGCTCAGTAAAATGTAAACATCACCCTTCATTTTTCACTTTCCCCCTATTTTGATGAAAATAACTCCGCCCGGCGCATGCGGAAAAGCGTGGAGGGTTTCCGAATCCGTTGCTAAACAATAAATGCACAAATGTACTTGTATTTGCATTGTCACATATGAGTGCTATGTCTTTATTGTACAAGATGCAAAAAATGCGACATTCGGGAGGTATTAAGGTTTTGAAAAACTGTTTTCTTTTCTGACATTTTTTGCTGCCTCAGTGTCGAGATGGATCCTTATACATAGTGAGAGAAACTTCCATTAGTTGAAAAAACAGCCCTTAACATGTCCGATGTGACTTGGAAATGTCATCTATCTAATCCATCATCCCCTCATACTCAAAAGAAGGAGAAAAGCCTAAGCTTTGTATAGGAGGCCTAGAGGAATGATCGTGTTGAAGCATTGAAAGTCCTCTAACACTACATAGTTTTGCCTCTTTTTTTTCTAACAAAAGTTTTTTATGTGAATATTCTGCTTATTTAGTTCGAAAGAAGAGTTTTAAAGTGTTTGAGCCGTTCTTTTGTTTGAAAAAAATATCCAATATACAGGATGGCTAGAATCAAAATATGGCCCCCCCCCCCCTCCTTTCAGATAATTTTAGAACGAAAGCCAGATCACAAAATGTCTGTAGTGTGCATTTCAGAATATGGGGGAACGAATATTGATAATCAGCAACATCTGGTAGAAGCAATTTTTTTATAAGCTTTTATTCAATTTGACTGTCGTGTCCTCAAATCTTGAGATCGATTTCTTACCCATTTCTAATCGAGCTACAGCTTTGAAATTTAGCACAGTGGTGGGTTTCCGGAGACAATACAATATTATGCAAAAAATTGCAATCTATACCTGTTTTAAACCTAACAAATTTATATTAAAATTTTAGCCCTATTATTTGGGTGATAAAGTTTGGACGGTGGTAACTCACGTTACATAGGGTTGTAACAACACAACGAAGCTAACAGAGAATACGCTATACTTCCGGCGCTGCACCGATGAATGACGTAATAGCGCGTGTTTCTACGCGTCTTGGGTTTAGTTTCTATTAGAATTCGCCAACGACAAGAAGTAGATTTTTTTTTTAACTTTGTGTACGTCAAACGTTGTGCAAGTTATCACGTAACATATTACGGAATTATATGTCAGAAAGTTAATGTCATTAAATCATTTAAAAAATGTAATTGTACATTTGTATATTATAATTTTAATATGTTTTTTATATTGGATAATTCAATAATTGAATTTGGTTTACTATGCCTAACATGCCGTGTGTATTCATGCCAGCTGTGGCATCATCGCGGCATCTGGCACCATCCTGAATTGTGATTTCATGCAGATTCGGATCCGCCCTCTTTGTGATGTCATCCATCGACCAATAGCGACGAGCCTGTTACTGTATATAAGCACTGATTGCTACTGTTCATTCTCTGCTCTTCCGTGTTTGCATCATTTGATTAGCTAGCTGTATAATGATTTTATGATTTAGTATTTTAATTTAATTGTTGTTTCATTAAATTTGCATTTTATTAACGAATAGTCTTGCTTCGACTTAGTCACCAGTTACGCATGATGGAATACTTCTGCTTTTTGTGGAATGCAAGTATGATGAATCGTGAAGCCGAGTAGGGTAGTATCGTACAGGTTAACTTGTAGCACTTGAGTGTCAATAGTTCTATGTACTGACTACCTCGACAACTATATAAATCTCGCCTCTATCAATGCTGTGAAGTTAACTTGACCTAGGCGTAGGCCTAGAACTTACACAGCCGTCACTAAAAAGTAGAAAATGAAATAAATAAAAACAATTTTAAGGTATAAGCTTTTATTCGTGCGAAAAATTCAACGCAAAAGTTGAAAATAAGTTTTCTGATTACAATAAAATGCATGGTTCGAATAAAAGCGTGGACGCCTTATATAGCACTTTATATTTTGTGCATATTTTCTTAAACAAATGTAATATTCCTAGAAGGTAAAGGCGCCCACGCTCTTACTCGAAACATGCATTTTATTGTAATCAGAATTTTTTTTTTCAACTTTTGCGTTCATTTTACCGCACGAATAAAAGCTTGAACCTTAAAGTTGTTTTTATTTAACTTGTTTCATGTTTTGTAAAGATGGAATTCTGTAATCAATTTTTCACTCGATTTAAAGTGGTGTAAAATGGTTTTTGTGCGATAGCATGTTCTGAAATTATTGAGGGAAAGCGTTTACATTTCGATTAATTTTTATTACAATTTTGAGAAACCCTTTCTGAGTGAGCACCTACTACCCATAAAGTAACTACGTGCCAAGTTTGGTCACTCTAAGCCCAACCGTCTGCCCTGTAGAGCGTTTTGAACGGTTTTTTCGTCGCGCAGTTTACTGATAGTATCCAGCCTACACACATTATCATGTTAAAAGGTTTTTTTCCCTTTCTTTTCCCTTTTTTCTTTTGTATTCTTTTTTTTTTTGGAGCTCTATCAAATTTCTTTTGATTGATTGTGCATTCCGTTGCAATCAGCATCCCAGTAGATGCGCCATGGAACTTCATCGGACCTGAATTCAGAATTCCTGATTTAGAAAAACCAAATCCAGAGACAACGTATTTCGATTCAAGTCTGAGAAAATTCCCATTCGACAGAAAGAATGAACCTTTTCTTAGTCTTTTAATTCTCCTTAGGCGTAGGTTAAGACGACGTGACATGCCTTCGCATCGGGTTCCTTGCCCATATCGGACAATTTCTGCCAGGACGAAATGGTCCCCTTCCGCCAAATAAAGCTTTCAGGAAAGATTCGACGCTCAGCCAACGCCTCTGGAATTTGTGGAATAAACTTTCTTTCTTTTGAAACTTCATTGATTTCAGAAATATCTGTGACTACTTTCAGGGGAGTGGTTTTGCTAGCCTTTGTTAGATGCCTTTGGTAATTTA
Organism: Araneus ventricosus; assembly: GCA_013235015.1. Taxonomy (NCBI): domain Eukaryota; kingdom Metazoa; phylum Arthropoda; class Arachnida; order Araneae; family Araneidae; genus Araneus; species Araneus ventricosus. The sequence goes on from BGPR01027900.1 coordinate 19,312, forward strand.
GCATATATCTGCTTTAAGTTGTATAGTTTTTGTACTTTCTGATGTTATGGATCAATTAGTTTTTGTAATGATAAAAAGCAGCAGTTTGATTCGTAGCTAATAATTAGTTTGTTTATGTCATGTATTGTAAAAATAAAATTATTTACTACTTTTTTGTACATTAGTTAAGTGTTTTTAAAAAATTCTACTGCTATTATTTTCTACTTTTTAGCCTTTAAGGTATTTCATAATTTACTACTATGGATTCTATGGAATTTTACAATATGTTTTTTCTTAAATTCACTACCAAATGGCGCTCTCATAATCAAAATTAATCGGACAAAATATGATCAAAAAATATTTTTGACCGCAGTTAAAAGTGACATTTTTATGTTAAAGTTGAGTAAATGAGAAAGTTGTAGGTAGAGCACTGCCTTTTTTTTCGGAATTATTGTAGTCGTATAGGAGTATAAGACTATTTATACTGGAAAATGTTTCGCATATGACTCTAATTTCTCTTTTTTTCTTTTCTATAGGCCTTTTGCAATATGTTTTGATGATGGCGTGGACGTTGACGTAACTTACGGTAAGTACTTTTTTAACTTTTTTTTTATTTCAGAGTAAGCCTTAATCTCATTTTAACATGCAATTTGTTTTATAAGTGGGTCTACGGAAAACAAACATTAATGAACAAAACGGAATTTCAACCGCATGGGACTTACGATTTAACGCTATTCATCTTTTGTCGAAATGCAAATTTATAAATACGAGGACAAATGAAAACTAGCCGCACTGTATTTTTGAAAAGTATGTAAACAAATCTAGCGGTTAAATAAGAACGTCATTTCTCGACATACCCCCGCCCCTCCCCCCTGCAGCGGTTCACAAGCTCGTGTGTTCCCTGAGAGAAAGTCTTCGGTTGAGCAGCCGATTGTTGATGCACCGCATCTTGCATGTCCTATTCCTTAGAAAAGTGACGTACACGTAATGCAGATTTGAGGGGTCCAGAGAGATGGAGGAAGTGATTCAAGAAGGGTGTTCCAGGACTTACAAGGAGAGGGCACGACTTGGGAAATTCAATTC
>BGPR01027901.1:0-20373 GCA_013235015.1 Araneus ventricosus
GGGTTCCCCAATAGGTCTATTTCCTTCAACTACAAAAGGATTAATATCCTAAAGTTGATAATTTTCGTTTCAAATTTTCAGCTCTAAGCTGGTCATTTTTAATTTTATTATAATTATTTAAGAATATATTTGCTGAAATGGAAATGCATTGCTTTACAATTAGGACAAAATTATTTTTACATTCACATGAAACTTCAGGAATAGAATTTAACGAATCAATTTTTTTAACACCAGATGTTCCAACAGCTACTTGTGGTTATTGGCTTTCAAAAATTCTCTTCAAATTGATAAAGAATTCAAAATAGGCCATAAATGGAGTGAATCTTCGTCATTAGGGCTTCCTACATTTGGACTTTGAAGTGGATCCCATTCATAGCTTCTTTTCAATTCACACAGGTTGTAACGTGTTTCACAGCTAAGGCCTCTGGGGAGGAAAGTCCAGAGCCAAGAAATACTCTTTTTTAAATTATTAGTACGTGCGTGCAAGAGTTTTATTCAGATGATTCTTGATTAATATAAGAAAATTATGAAATATACACTAGAATAATTGTTACAGTTCTGTCACACAACCAAAACAGGCCCACTTCTACGAGTGGCCTAAATGAAAAAAGTCGGTCTTCCGTCGACCGGACTCGAGAGTTCAGTCCTCAGTCTCTCGTTGTCATCACCATAGACAAACGAGCACTTGCTCGTTTTCTGTCCTCTTCCAAAAATCTCCCTCGCTCCATCTTCGCTCTTCTCTTTTTAACCATCATCTTCTCCCCACTGGGGGAGAGGTCAAAAGCCCCTCCACGAATCCTCATCAATCTTGTAGGTGGAGTCTATTTCAACGAGCCATTATTGGTTCCTTACCTTTTGGTCCTTCTTCTGTCGCAAGCGGGTTCTCAGGCTGGAGATAAATGACCCTGTCAATCACTTCCACTAACGAGTAGTCCACTGGTGACAGCCTGGACTCCCGGCTCTTTTTGTCGGCGTTTTAACGGGATGTCCGTAGTAGGCAAGCTGGACTTCCCGCTGAGGCACCTGCTCTGTTCAGTGACCCATGGCGTGGGAAAAAAGTTACTGGTCGCTAATGATCTTGGGGGATCTTACAGACTCCCCCCTTTAAGACGAGTTTCACTCTTATGCTACTGTCATATAGCAACAAGGAAGCCTGCTATGCTAGACACATGTACCAATACCATTTATCTTACACATTTACTATTTATAAAATACATACAAAAATACTTTTTTAAGCTGTTAAACTCGCGAAAGAGCGTCTACATGCTTAATGGATTTTCCCGATCTATGAATAATTGTGTAATTGAATGGTTGAAGTGCAAGACTCCAACGCATCAATCTTTGATTATTCCCCACATTTGACTGTAACCAGACTAACGGGTTATGGTTGGTTTCAATTTTAAATGGTTGTCCGTCTAAATAATGATGGAGTTTCTTAATCGCGTAGATAATACCTAAACATTCTTTCTCCGTTGTACAATAGTTCAATTCTGCCTTTATGAATTTTCTACTAAGGTACAAGATAGGGTGTTCTTCTCCCTTTTTGTCCCTTTGACACAATACGACTCCCGTACCGGTATTTGACGAGTCCACTTGAATGATAAACTGCTTAGAATAGTCTGGAGCGTGAAGAACCGGCCTCTCAACTAGTTTACCCTTAATTGTGTCGAAAGCCTTTGACATTCAGGTGTCCAAGTTATCTGTTCTCTTTTATTTTTCCCTCTCAGGGCGTTTGTCAAAGGTTCTACGATTTTCGCGTAGTCTTTGATATATCGACTATAATACCCTATCATCCCAATTAATCGCCTAATTTCCGTTTTAGTTTTCGGAGCAGGGAAATTTACAATAGCTTGAATTTTTGCTTCCACGGGATTTCGGATTCCATTTTCTACCACATGTCCGAGGTACTTGACAGTTTTACGGCCCAAGCTACAATTTGAAAGGTTTAATTTTTAGCTTGGCATTTCCGATTTTTTCTAATATTACATCTAGGTGCTTTACACGTTCGTCTAGTGAGTTTGAAAAAATAGCTACGTCGTCTAGATAATGTACACAGAAATCCTCGCAACCTTTTAACAATTCTGTCATAAATTTAGAGAATGTGAACGGTGCCGACACCAATCCGAAAGGTATTGTTTTAGGGATATAATATCCAAAATTAGTAGCAAAACCAGCATATCTTTGGGCCCTTTCGTGAGGGGCAGTTGCCAGTAGCCGTTGGTCAAGTCCAGGACAGAAATATAATTCGCAGCAGCCACTCTTTCAACTCGTTCTTCAATATTCGGAAGCGGGAAATATTGGGTTTTCGTGATAGCGTTTAATTTCCGGTAATCGATACAGGGCCGTGGCTCGCGTCCGGGCGTTTCCACTAGAATCATTGACGAGACATAATCTGATTCGCCGATTTCAATAACTCCTAGATCCAACATTTTTTTAATTTCCGCCCTTAGAATTTCATTTTGACACGGAGAGGTTCGATAAGGTTTGCAACGTATTGGTTTGTCGCTAATCAATTCTATGTCGTGTTCTATCAGATCGGTTTTCCCTGGTTCATTTGAGAATACTTCCCGTTGTTGATTTAAAACTTTCCTCAACCTTTTTAAGTCTTCTTCCGTGACATGTCCCTTTAATTCGCTTGCCTGAATTATCTCTTCTATATTTACTTCGGTATGGTGAGTTTCTGGGTAATCTATTTCCAAGTCATTTTCCTCGATTTCTTTGTCCCTTTTATCAGTTAACAACAAATTAATTCGTTCTGCGCGTTTATAATACGGCTTTAACATGTTTATGTGATAAATTTGTGATTTCTCTTTTTTTATCTAACTTTTTCACAATATAATTTGCATCAGACAATTTTCGATCTATCACATCGTGTCCTACCCAGTTTACGGCAAATTTATTTGGTTTATGGGTTGCTAGTATCAAACCCTGGTCCCCTATTTTAAATTCTCGTGAGATTGTTTTTTTATCGTACCAAGTTTTCCTTTTCATTTGCTCGGCTGACGCTTTCTCCATTGCTAGCTCTTTATATTTTTGGAATCGATTTAAGAGTTCAAATACGTATTCAGCTACTAATGAATTCTCTTCTTCAGGTTCTGCCCATTTTTCAAAAAGAAGGCGTTCTGGGGTTCGGAGATTGCGTCCGTGAACTAATTCGGAAGGGTAAAGCCAGTAGTGTCATGATCTACTGTGCGCAACCCTAGTAATGCAGCCGGCAAATTCTTTTCCCGATCTCGCGCATTTTCTAGGCATATTACTTTTAATAAACGTTTTACTGTCCTGTGGAAACGTTCTATAGGGTTACTCTCGGGGTGCTTTCGCTATAATCTACAATGAAAAACATTCTGATAGTCATTGCATTCTAGGTTACAGTAGGTTCGAATTTTTTATCGACGCAGGGGGAGGGGAAATGACAAATTTTTGAGAAGTATACGAGAAAGTTTAGGGGAGGCCACTCCCGCTGGTTTAACAGAAAGTAGTAATTACGTCAGTGATATATTACACGCGTGATATAGTTTGGACTCCACGATGCACCTCATTATTTATTGAAATCGCGATGATATAATTTGATAATATTTTTTGGCAACGTTTGACAAGCAGAGATGTGCTCTGTTTCTATTAGAATTTCGAAAAAGAATTCCTTTGAAATTTTAACTTTTGCCTTCTTTTGACAAGCTGATAATTTAACGGTTATTGAATTATTATGTACACATTTTGTATATATTTTTACTGTAATTTAATACTTTACAATCATGATTTAGTTTATTATATTTTTTACGATGAATACCGACGAAGAACCCATCGCAAAAAGGCGGCGGATGACAAAGGAAAGGAAAGCAAGATGGTTAGCGAGGCAAATGATGCAGGATTAGCAGGAATTGATGGACAGGATTCGTGCAGTAGATGCAGCCGCTTATAGAAGAGGCATCGAAGCCGGAACTCAAGCACAAGCTGTCATAAAATATGTTTATTTTATCTGCTTTCAACCAATGTTAGACGTTTCTCTCGCATATGTATCAATTTAAACACGTCAAATTTGACGGGAAATCTCTCTAATGTAGAGGCAAGTATGGCGGGTGATTTTCTAGTAATTAAAATAAAAATGCTAGTTTTTAATATACTAATAAAAATGTTGCTTTTAAAAACCGTTTTATTTAAATTAAATGAAATTACGATGCGTTAGAAAAACTTCGAGGCGGAAACGTGCTGTACGCAACTTCACACAACAAGAATAGTTGGATGTACTAGATAATCTCATTAATAAACTTATAAACCTACGAATTAGAAACGAAAACTAGGACAGTTGGAACCATATTCTCGGAAACGCCATTTAAAAAATGAGTCATTTCGTTTTCGGAACATCTGCTGTATCGATTTGGTTACGAATGATGACAAATACTGAACTTGCTTTCGGTTACAATTGAATTTACTGCAATCTCGAGAATGTTTTCTTTTGTCAGAGAATTCTATTCTTCTCTTTAATATTGACAGCCGACAGAGTAATGACGCTTTAAAGTTTTAATTTATTTAAAATAAATAAAAATATTAAAAAAGGGGATAAAAAAGTGGAAGGGTAAAAAATAATAGTAGACAACGACAAGAAGTAAGAATCTGGTGAATGACTTCATCAGAGACCAGACATTCATGCAGATTCAAAAATGGAATAGGTTTTCTGTAGACGAAAAAGATTTTAAGGTCTGAATTTAATATCCTCTTTTGGCCTGAACCTAAACCGGAATGTATTGGAAAGAAAAACTCTTTTTGTCTCTTTAGATACTCATTACTTAATTTATTTAAATTATCTTAAAATACATCAAATCGAATCCTTCCTTATTCGTTCAGAATGCATTCGAGACATCGCCAAATACTCTGCAGAAGTGAGTTCTGAGGATTACAAAATTATGTGGACTTGCTTAACTTGTCAAATGTGCAGACTTACTTAATGTTGCTACTTAAAATTGCTTATATAGAAATTAAATTAAAAGAAACGCAAAACTATCTGGTTTTGGAAGTTAGAATGGGGAGAACGGGGGGTGTAAACAAGTGGGGTATAATTGCCACTGTTACCAGTTTTAGGGGCGCCATGGAGTCGAAAGATTATTACGTTTATACCACTTTTGAAGCAAAATATGATGACGGTCGTAAAAATATCACACCCCTGGCGCCGTTCTACAAGCCTCTGCTGGGGGGGGGGGAAGTGGTGTAGTCGCAAAATAAGCAGTGCCAAAACTCTCTAACCTGGGTGACAAAAATCTCGCTGTTTTAAGGACCTTTTCACGGTCTTATCTTAAACATTTTTCGTAAAAAACAGCAGTGCCGGAACGGCTTCCTGGCTTCATTACACCCCTGGGGGGGGCGAAAAGATCTTATTACGACCCGGGCTTCATTTGTCCTTGCTATGCCACTGATATTGAAGATCTACCTGTTCCGTAGAACGACCCAATAGTATTCGACGTTATTGTGCATCCCATTCAGGAAATCGAGTATCAAAAAACGCGCCTCGATCAAGGTTGAAGCTTTCGTGAGAAACTCTCACTCACATTTGTTCAAGAAGAAGAAAACCGTGTTCTACAAATTTCCGTGCGGAAGTCGACAGTCAAGTCTCCTTCAAACATGCTCGTTTTACGATTTTTTGAAGAGAAGTCTTCCGTGAATTTTCCAGGCATCTCGCTGGGAGAGCAAAGAACGAATAAAGACGGGAAGATTTTATTAGTTTATTTCTGAAAGGAGAACTTTTTTCTTTTATGAAAATGAATAACTTCTTTTTATAAAATTTCGAAATGAAATTTGTTTTGGAAGATTTACAGTTTTATTTATTTATTTTTGTCATTTGTTTTTCCAAATGCTTTTCAGTGAATCCGTAACGGAATTGCTTCATTTGGAAGAACACTCTTGAACATCACATTACGTCGGGATGTTTTTCAAATGATATCCCAGTTTAGGAAGACAATATATTTAGGGATGGGAAAAACTACCGTTTTTAACCGAAAACCGTTTTCTGTTTCGGTTAACCGGTTTTTTTTCCCGATTATAACCGTTTTTTTTTTAATCCAATAACCGGGTTAAAAAACCGGATCGGTATATCGGCTCGATTTTGGCTTCGATTAAACTAAAATTTGCCGACTTATGAAGCTTTGAATTTCATCATCTTAGGCCAATGAACGACAATCGCTTATTGGCTGACTGGGATCGCCTTGGAGCTTTCTTAAAACTTAAATTATACATACTGTTACAAAACTCGTTCTGTGGGTGTATGGTGTAAACAGTCCAACACGCAGGATAATGGAGAATGAAGGTTTATTTATAAATATGCAGGAAAATACGTAGCACAGGTAACAGGAAACAATAGTTCTTGCACAGATTAGCGATGTAAACAGACAGCAATTCACAGGTAATAACAGTTCAGCACTTTGATATTTAGCAACACAAACAGTCAGCAAATAACTAATAACGACAATAACAGCACTTTCAATAGCGCTCAGCTCACCTGCTTCCTAGCTCGCACTACAGACGAAACTCTTAAAGTCGTTCCCAGTGGATCAACACTCACCCCGTCATCCAAGTTCTCTCCTTATATAGTTTCCCCGGCAGGCCGTGACGCGACATGGAATGATCTAGTACATTCAAGCGTATCTTATCTCCTAATAGAGATATCGAGAAGATTCCAGCACCTTTGAGATCCCCTATTTCGTCGCCAAGGTCGGGGAACCAGACGTGGCTGCTGCCAGTCATCCCATACTTATCCCTGTAAAACTCTCTTCCCAACCGTAGGACTCGCATTGCTGGGAAGCGACTTTCCATGTTTGCAACAATACTTTATTCTCGAATATTCCGGAAAACACGAAGCGCAGGTAACAGGAAAAACAGCACCTGCACAGATTAGCAACCCAAACAGACAGCAATTCAGTAATAAGAACAGCAACAGCACTTTCAATACTACTCGGCATCTAACAGCTTAATAGTTCGCACAGCGGATAAAACTCCAAAAAGAGATACCAAAGGCACTTGCACTCCAAAGACGTCGCAGTCGATCAACACGTTCAAAGTCCAAAGACGATTCAACACATTCCAAGTCGATCAGACACACTTCCCTGTGATCCGAGCACGGCACTCCCGACAGGCCGTGACGTTCACATGGAATCATCTGGAGAAATCAGGATCTCGGCCTCTAATAGAGATATCAAGAAAATTCTTGTATTTTTGAGATCCTATATTTCGTCTCCAAATTTTTTTTGCCAAAATGGCCCCAAGTTTGTCTCCAAGATCGGGGATCAATGGCTCCATTCCTCCGGCATTCCCATACACACCCCTGTAGAACTCTCTTCCCAATCATAAGATTGCTGGGAAGCGACTTTCCATGTTCGCAACAATATATTTATAAAAGTTTAATTATTAGATCGACTTTCAAAATTTGGCTTATATAATGCTGATGTCAATGGCTCGAAAGTTTTCCCACTTTTGTATTCATTCCACTCGTATTTGCAGCGTTGACACGGTCAAGAACATGTTTTTGCTAGTAACATTATTTAATTGTGTTTTTTGTTAAATTATCGAAGTATTGCAGTGTTCTAAAGAACACTATTCTTATTGCCAGGTGAGTAAAGTCTGTAAAGTTAAAGTGCTTTGGTTTACATAAGATTTGACATTCGTCACGACGATACAAAACTTTTTATACGCCAGACCCAAATCCTGGATTCGCCACTGAGTCTCGTATTTATTAGCGATTCAAATTTGACGGTATTTTGTCAAACAAGAAAGTTCGACCGACTATCACTGTAACAAGCGGACAGACGTTTTCATGACAAAAGTTGAAACGATGGGCAGGTTGATTCCGAACACGCCTCGGTTTCAACATTGCTATTATGATAACCTCAGGAGTGGCTTCATAGAGGGGATCGGCGGGCCAGGCCCCCCGTCGGTAGTTGATAAATAATAATCCGGTTAAAATTTGAGACTAATTTCGTTACATTTGTCCCCCCCCCATACAGCAGGTCGTGCCCTCCTATCGGGCAAACTCTCGCGCCATTCCTGGACGACCTATTAAGATTTGTTGATTAAATGTAGTGGTGTAGTCGCAAAATAAGCAGTGCCGAGACGCTCCAACCTGAGTGACAAAAATCGCTCTGTTTTACTGATCTATTCTCGTACCCCGGTCGGGTTGGGAACGTTTCGCCTTTCGACCGCGGGACGTTAATGGCTTTTTCTCGACCGAAAGAAGGGGTCCTGATTCTCGTACCTCGGTCGTTTCGAACATCTCGCTTTACGCTAGGAAGTGACGAATTTCTGCTGCGCGCGCAGCAAATCAAGCGATTGTCTGCGATATTTCTGTTTCAGATTCAGTTCCAGTTTTGAATCGCCAAAGGAACTATGGCGAAGCGTACATTTGCTTCCCAATTCGAAATTATGTTGGATTATTTTGAAAAATATCCACAAATTTTAAGTGGGAAGTTGATCGCATCTTTTCAAAAGACACTAGGGTAAGAAATGGGTAGATTTAACTTCTGCTCTTATAATATGCATTATAATGCATCTTTCTTGCTTTCATAAGTTCATTGTTAAGGGGGGGGGGGTTAAACCATTTATCTTTTACAAAATATACATTTATAATGATATTATACATTTATAGAATATAAATTGCAATCTTTTTTTCAATATATTGATGTAATTTTACCAGTTTTCTAGAGAGAGGAAAAGTAATAAACTTTTTTCAATGTCAATTATTTTAACATGAATAAATCTTATAAGTTAATATTACAAACCATTTGTTTATTTTTCCAATTACATAAGAAAATAAAACATGAAAAAAGTTATTAAATTCAGCAAGTTTTCACAACATTAAAAAAATTACATCTTTATCAAGGAACAAGAAAAAGTCTTTTATTGTCAGATTTTGCAATTGCTTTGTAAATATTTGACAAATTTCTTTGAATTAAAACCCAAATAAAAAAATGTGATGATATATACGGAATGAGGAAAGTCATTCTACACTCAATGCTAAAAAAATCTAAAGTAATTGATAAATTCTTCTTCAGATTGGTCAAATGGATTACATTTATCCCCTATAATCCTTTTCAAAACACAATTAACGTCTTAGGGTCTATTCTGGTACCGGCTGGGTGGGAGACGTCACTTTTCCGTGTTAACGGCCGGAAAGACGTCTCCCAACCCAACCGGGGATACCAGAATAGACCCCAACATCCCCAAAGCAGCCTCCATTTTAAAAGAAAATTTGATAAGTTCTGATATCGAAACAACACTTCTCGCTAGCGAATAGCGTTTACGACAGGTACAAAGCTGGCGAGAAATCGGGGTCCTTTTCTCGACCGAGCGAGATTCCAACCGGTTGGAAAAACGAGTACGAGAATCGCACTTGTCGTTAACGGTCGGAAAAAGTGACGTCTCCCAACCCAACCGAAGCTACCAGAATAGACCCGTTAAGCGTGTTTTCATAATTTTTTCTTATTTATTTCTTTAAGGGGTCTATTGGGAGACGGTTAAGGTTGGGAGACGTCACTTTTCCCGTTGTTAACGTGTGGAAAAAGTGACGTCTCCCAACCCAACCGGGGATACCAGAATAGACCCGTAAAAAAAAGTTCCTCCACTACATCCCTGAATAAATTGTAGATTAGAATGTTGCACCACTGAAATTCAGACTTTCTTTAGAGAATAAATAATTTAGAAGGAAAGAAAGTTTTGAATAATTTATATATTGTGCATCAAAAATGCATTAATAAAATTTTTGATAATAGTGGGAATTAGCCGATGCCTGTTTCCATTGGAAACTGAAGTGAAGAAAGGATCTTATTGCGTTTTGTTTGTGTTGTGTTTGTAGCATCCACAGTGCCGGTTTTGTTGCTTCAAATCCCATAACTCGTTATTTCAAATTCAAATTGACAGTGCTACAAACGATTTCTTGCTTTTTATAAATTTAAATCAAAAGCATAAAGATGGCAGGAGAGGTAGTAGTGGACGCTCTACCTTATATTGACCAAGGATACGATGATCCTGGTGTTAGAGATGCGGTAAGTAATGATTTTGAAAAGCCTAAGATGGAAAACTTCAAGAAAAAAAAAGTTGTACCTAACCTTTTTTTATGTTCTTAGAAAGAGAGCGATTTGCATTTTTGGTTTCCGAATTACATCGAACATTTCTTGACCTTTCTTTTTTCAATTTCTTCTAGGTGTTTTCTATGGTTGAAGAAGAGACTCGCCGGTACCGTCCAACCAAAAATTACCTTGAGCATCTTCCACCTCTCAACTTGCACGCATTTGAAGTGAGTAATTTAAAAATCACTTTTCGCTAACATTTTCAGCGTGTTTGATATTAAATGCAGCCTTGTTATTCTTTTTATTGACATCTCAAAAGTTAAATGGTGATAAATTAATTGTACAGGTGTATTTGGATGAATTGCAGTAATTTAAAAAACAGGTGCTCGTGTTTTGTTGGCATTATGTCCAGTTTAGTTTGTTTTGTGCTGAAATGGCATTTAAATTTTGAAAGGATAGAAAGTACAGTGATACCTTAGTTTTTGTCCATAATCTGTTCAGAAACAATCGATGAAATCCGAAACCAATGAAAACCATGACAATTATTTCCATATGAATCAATGTAAATCCAATTAATTCATTCTAGATGCTCCAAAATACAAACCAAAAATACATTTTATAGAATATAAATAGAGTATTTAACACTAAAAACAATGAGAAATTAATATATAAAATGAACATAAAACTGCTAAACACTCCTAGTTTTTGAAGACTTCACTTCACAATCATTTCCGTCCTATGTAATGCACGTCCTCTTTTGCATGTTCTTCGAAAGAGGCTGGTTTCGTCAGAGTTGAAGACTTGTTGGGAATGCATCTACACAATTTTTGGATTCAGTCTTTAATTTTTCTGCCCCAGACTTGTCCAATCTTTCACCTTTGCGATTTGTTTTCACATAATTAGCAGCAAGGTTAGTAGTGGACATGCCGTTGAAATCTGAGGCAAATTTTTCGTGGAAAAATCGACGATAACCGAAGTTCTTGAAAACCAAGGTATTGCTGTACATTAAAATATCTATCTTTACATATTGTCTTATTTTCCTACCTGTATCTAATGAAACCGTATATTAATTGCGGTTTAAAATTATCACAGACGGTATTTCTTCTCTTTTTAAAAGTATTTATTTATTTTGTGTAAACCTGGATCACAAATTGGGTTGCCAGTTTAATTTTTGCTGAAAAGATGACAATTGTATGAAGTGTGAGCTTCTGCCAGCTGTTTTATTTCATCATATTTTATAGTATTTTTTTGCATGTTAGTGGTCTGAGGCAAGGAAGGCCTCTTGCGCTGGTCTTAGCCCCTGTGCCATGGAGACAAAACATTAATATGTTTAAGTCATATTTTTAAAGCCAAATGTGATGAGAGATTATGAAAAATTAATGCCATGTCCCAAGTGCCAATTGTACTTGCTAAGCCACTTGCGATTACCAGAGGCAAAAAAATAAAATCATATAGGGTTATTCAAAATGATGAACGATATTTTAACGTACTAGAATAAAGTCTGTTATAAACAAACACTTACCAGAGCAAATTGAAAGCAAAGGACAACTAAAATATTTTTATTTTGTGACATTATAAGTGTTCAATATGACTTCCTCGAGTCACGCAGACGATGTCCAGACGATAGTCCATTTCTTCCCACACTCGTCTGGTGTTACTAAGTTTAGAGCATTACCTATGCAGGGTTCGTACTCCTCCTGAAATTCCTGAAAAACTCCTGAATTTTGGTTTTTTTTTTCCTAAGGGCTCTGAAAACTCCTGAAAATTGTGTTTTTTATCCTGATATTTCTTTTTGTCTCCTGAAAAATTACAATCGAAGAGCAGAAGATATGATAAAACATAAAAATATAACGTTTCCGTTTTTCCTTATTGATAGAAAGTCGCTGGAATCAGGAATTCTTACTTCTGACCTTACTTAGCGCCGAGACAGTCTACCGCGCATGTTTCGAGTCGCCGCAATCGGGAAAGATGGGAGAATTGATATTTAGTATACTTTTCTCCCAATTTTATAAAAATTGTCCACACTACCCCCTTCTTCCCTACAATTGATTTTTTTTTTCACGTTATCTCCTGAATTTTCTGTACTGTACTCCTGAAAAAATCCTTAGAAACTCCTGAATTTTACTATCATATATACAGTATGAACCCTGCCTATGCGTGTTTGTAGGTCCTCCAAGTTGTGTGGCAGTGGTGGTGCATACACTTTGTCTTTCACAAAGCCCCGCAAGAAAAAGTCACATGATAATGGAGCAGGATAGTGCGCCTTCACGATGGAAGTGCGTGAATTCCTCAACAATGTGATTCCTAATTGTTTTATTCACCGCGCTGGAACTAGCGACAAAGTGATGTTACCTTGCCCCCCCCCCCCAGGTCACCGGACATTACCCCATGTGACTTTTTCTTGTGGGGCTTTGTGAAAGACAAAGTGTATGTGCCACCACTGCCACGCAACTTGGAGGACTTACAAACACGCATAGGTAATGCTCTGAACTTCGTAACACCAGACATGCTGAAATGAGTGTGGGAAGAAATGGACTATCGTCTGGACCATTTCCGCGAGACTCGAAGTCGTATCAAACACTTATAATGTCATAAAATAAAAATATTTGAGTTGTCATTTCCTTTCAGTTTGTTCTGGTAAGTGTTTGTTTATAATTGACTTTATTCTAGTATGTTACAATATTGTACATCATTTCGAATAATCCTGTATTATTCCCTAGATGTCATTTACTTTCACTAAGCTACCTTTGCATTATTGAGAACTGTTTGAAAAAATTACTAGGAGGAAAGAAATTGTTCTTGAATTCATTTTGTTTTTTTAATTATTATCTTCTAATAATTGATATAATAAATATTTTAAATTTCAGACTGAAGTAATTAGAACAGAGTTTGAGCGTTTGCAAGCAAGACTGCCTATGGATGTTTTGAGTATGAAAAGGTAAATCATTTGTAAATTCAAAATGAAAAGCTGATGTTTTAGTATTTATGATAGAATGCAGCAGATATTATGAAGTTTTATTGTTAAAAGGAAGGATGCTTGCTGTTATTGTATTTCCAATGGAAGTTCTTAGTTTCATGTTATAATTTTTTTTATGCAAGCCAATATTAAAATATATGATGTGAAAGTGCTTGTATAATATAAAATATTTCCAATGCTGATATTTGTTGCAACTTTTTATTATTTTTTATAAAATAATTTTAATTAATTTTTTGTTGAATATTTTTTTCTAAATTCTTTAAACTTAAAAACGTGTATTGGGAATCTGAATTTAGTCTGTCAGCAACTTTTTTCTTCTTTTTAATTAAGGTACATTACTAATATAATAGCCCAGATCCTCCGGTAATGCTCTGACATCGCCAACAATAAAGCTCGTGCCATAGCACTGCGAGACGTTAAACAGCATTATTTCATTATTAGAGAACCTAAATTTCAGTAATTTAAAAGAGTAATTGTCATTTGAATTTCAAATTTAATAGCTCTAAAATAGTGAAATAAAATTTTCTATCGAAAGACATTTGATGTGCAAGGAAAATTATTAAACAATGAAAAATACTTCACATCAGGGATGAGATTCTTCCGCTTTTTTGTTATTTTCGAGAAATTTCCGTTTTTTTCTCTCAAAATTCCGTTTCCTCCCCCACCCCCCCCGATTTTTTTTTTTTTTTTTTTCCGCCGCAAAAATTTGCTTTTCCTCCCGAAAATTCCGCTTTTACACAAGGAAAAGAAACCTTTCTATCCTCCGTTTTTTGAAAGAAAATTCTGGGAAAATATGCTCGACCATGCGGCTTGACTCCACTGGCTAGGAAACTAGCTGATTCATCTTCTATTGACGAATCAACATTATATCGGCAAGCTCTATAAGGATGAACATTCTAACATATTCTGTGCCATTCAAAGTATTAAGTACCACCTTTTTGCAGAAAACAAAACCTCTGTGGTATATTTTGCAAAAAAAAAAAAATATTATTATTATTATTATTTTGTATGAACATATTGAAAAAAATTGGTTGAAAACTTAAGGCCATCTTGTAGGGTATACCAAGATGAAGAAATAATAAAAAAATGGAACAAAAACAAATAAACTACATAAAAAAAAAAGAGAAACTCCTGAAAAGTAGTATTCCGTCTTGTGCCCAATAAATTGTAAAATAGCTGTCATGGCTTCAAAGCACAGGGACATAGGGTGGTGTTCTGTGAAAAGAGGTAGCTAAAAAGCTGTGTGCAAATACAGCAAAAAAGCAGAGAAAAAGACAAAAAAAAAAAAAAAATCTTCTCAAAATAAAAAAACCCGATGATTTACCTAGGCGTTCTAGAGATAATGTAGTCCCGACAACTATACCAGTAATTAAAAAAGAGATGCTAATAAAGACTGTGCAAAAACTTTAGCCTCTACTGAAAATAAACTTGCAGAGGGTATAAACACATCCTTTATTGAAGAAAAATCTGTTAAAGATAGGAGCCCTCCAAAACAAGGGGTGAAGCGTGTTAATGGAGATCTGTTACCAACAAAAGCCACAAAAATAAAAAAATGAAAGTAAACCATTTCTTTAACAATTAATGAAATGTTTCAAAGGGTTTCAAATAACAATAATGCTAAATGGATCTGTCATTGTAACTGTACAATTTCTCGACCCCTCTCAGTTTATAAGGTACAAAATCATTGTGCTGTTACTTTTGAAAAAAAGTATAAAAGTAAAAGAAATAAAACAGAATTCAGTATATGATACATTATTATAATTTATAAAGAGCTTACTTGACACAAAAGCACTAAGTGTGTAAAGAGCACTTTACACAATTGCATGGAGCAAAAAGAAATTATTTGTTCTTATTTTTTAGCCAGCTTTTATCAAAAGGCTATTAAATATAATTCTTCTCAGACTTCTGTTGGGTGAATGTTGCATCTCTGTGATGCACAGGTGGTAAATGTGTTTTAATGTCTAATTTTGTATTTTCGGATGCCCCTGATGATGTGTTAAACTTGTTTGTTAACTTTTAATGTGAATGATTTAATAATAATTTAATATTCTTTTTCTTATTTATACATACTGAATTAAATTATTATAGTGTAATATTTTCGTCATGTTGCATGTTCTGATGTTTTACTTCTTAAAAACGTCTTTCGCGTATAAATTATGGTACAAATTTTTTGCTTGCGTATGATTTCAGTCTTTTTGCTTTTTTGCCAATCTCATCCCTGTCACATGGAATGTTGTTTACCAGAAGTTTTTTGAGTAAAGAAATATTTAAATAATATGTAAATAAACAAAAATATTTCCTGTCATAAAACATATGTTTATTTTATTCGTTTTCAATCAATGTTAAACATTTCTCTCACATATATATCTATTTAAACACGTCAAATTTGAAGGGAAATCTCTCGAATGAAGAGGCAATTTGCACCCATCAAACCATGACGGGCGATTTTCTAGTATATTGAGAGTTGTTTTCATAGAGGTATAATTTAAAAATAAACAAGTGTGTAGAGTATGTAACAGTTTTTAAATTTGCTGGAGAATTAACATATTGCTTTATTGTATCTGTTATATTTCGGATTATAAACATATTGGACTATATAATTGACTGAAATTAGTGTTTATTTTCATATAAACGAAAAATTAATAACTCTTTGTTGTCAGAGACTCTAATTTAGCAACATTCTTCACTGCATAACATTTTCACAACTGTGATAGTTTTTCAATGTTGTTTTAACAATTGTTGTAACTTTGTGACTAACGTAACAATTTAGTAACTATATTGTTACGTTAGTCACAAAGTTAAAAATTTAATTTAATTTGGTTAAATCATTATCTTTTAAAATAATTTCTGCATGGATATGTTATACTGACTAGTGTTACATAAAATATAAGGATAAAAGGTTTCATCAGAGATTATTTAAGAGTATTTTGTCATATCATAGCTTGTTAAAATCTTTCAAAAGTTACGTTAGTCACAATGGAATGACCCACAGTGTGAAACATCATTAGTTTTGTGAAAACAGTAGCCAAACTAATAAATTTTTTAACACTTAGTTATTTGCTGTTCATATGCATGGAATTGTGTTTTAGCATCATCCTAACTGCATAGACTTAACTGTGTGTAGGAACTAGTATAGTTAAAACATGAAGTCTTAACATCATTCTCAAAAGTACATGTAGGGTTTTTTTTTTGTAGTCATGAGATATGTGAAATGGAAGGCATTATATTTTTTTAAAACCACCGCGACTGTAAAGAAATTAATTAATCTTCTTAAGTATTTAATCATGTAGAAATTTACTGAAAAAATTTCTTAAAAAATCATCTCTTATTCTTTTGTTTTAAGTGTATTATATTCTGTTACAGTTTACAAAAAATCATTGCATATCATCTTTTATAAATCATTGCAATATTGAAATGTATTTTTTTGTCTGTAATTGAACTTTGTTTTCTTCATTTCAGGTATGAATTACCACAACCACCGGCTGGTAAAATGTCTGACTTAGCGGCTTGGACAGAATCGGTGGAGAATTCTATGGCCCAGTTAGAACATCAAGCTACGCGGTATGATTTTGTAATAACTTTCTAAAAATTCAAATTGCATGTTTGTTTTGAAAGTTTATGATGTATTTAGAATAACCTGTGTTTGTATGCTCACTCCAGCGTCACTTTCAGACATCTGGTGCAATGCTAATGAAATTTGGTACGCATGCTCCCCATTAGCTGACTGAAAATATTGTAGGGATAAATCGACCTTAACCTGCCCTCTTCTCAACAGGCAGCGGGTGACTTATTAAAATAAAGGAAACAATTAATAAATTGATTTGACATGATTCAGACTGTCAAAGACAATGGAGATGAATCTTCTGTAATCAATCCTTTAGGATTACCAGCTATCCCTGATGCATGTAGGTGCATATATTCACCACAACTGGAACCGTTTTAAGGAAAGACCATTTAATCATTTTTCAACTAAAAATATTATGATGGTTAAGTAAACCTAAACTCAGTATAGGTCATACTGGGGGCACCATAAGTTCATAGATGAGAAGCCGCCATATAAGTAAGTGGGGTCTCATTTCCCTGGTGAGTATAGTAATGGTGGTGTGGCTCATAGAGTCCAGCTCCAAAATTATAGGGGCTGTGTTGCATGAGTCTCTTGTAATGGTAACTATTTTGCAATCAACTTCAGTGCTCAATTTTCTGTTGCGGTGGCTTGTCTTTCAGATTCACCAGATGGTTTCGAGTAGGTTGGGGTGTATATATACAAGGATGAGATTCTTCCGACTTTTGGAGGATTTCCCGACTTTTTTAATCAAATTCTCAAAATAAGGAGGGAAATATATCTGAAGATCTGAGCTCCAAAAACTGAAATCAAATAGTTACTAATTAGAGATTAATTTACTAACAAGAGAGGCAACCATCCAAAAAAAAAAGAAAAACAACTTCTTATAATATAAAAGATCTGTTCGAGTGAGCTGTATTAAAAAAAAAATGGCAACTAGTATGGTTAATACATTTTTGTGTTTCTTTTGTTGTTTGTGTTGTTTATTTTCCATTTAATCTAGAAAAGTGTACTCTGTATTCCAAATTTCAATTCACTGAATGTTTACCCAGAGTATTATATCCAGTATATTATAGAGTATTATATATATTTAAAAATGAATACACACTGATTTATTTCAACAAACAGATGTTTTACTGGTGTGCGCTTTATAATGGTACCATAATTTCTTTCTAATTCTTACTATTTTTTCTCATTAAGGGAAAATTGTATATAAATAGGATAGATTTAATACCAGAAGCAATTACAATATTTGTTGTTGTTGAAATACTTAAGTATTATTGCTCAAATGTCATTCGCACATTTTTTTCAGACTTTTTGCTTTTTTGGCAGTATGCCTGTATATATGAATTAACTCATATGGATTGGGATGAGTCATTAAAAACTTGAAATTATTTTATCTGGAGTGATTTTGGTGGAACTTAGCATACATGTCTTAGTGGTAAACTAAAAATAGTGTAGAGTTAATTTATAAATTATTTAGCAATATTCCATCAACACTAAAATTTTTTTATCAATATGACAAGGCTATTAAAACTCTATTTTATTTATATAACATTTGTTCCTTTTTCTCTCTCCTACAATGTGTTGATAAGTAAAAGGTCAGGCAATGATTTTCAAGTAGGCACTAAAAATGAAATAGCTAGAAAGTAAAATTGATGCAAATAAGTAATTTTTTTTTTCATCAAAGAATGCACAGATTAAAACTTTCCAAAGAATTATATTAAACTTTTAGTGCCAATATTAGCCGCAAAATGTTTTTCCAACTCTAGAAGCTAATACATTCTGTAATAAAGTATATTATCTCAAAATATTTAAATGCACTATGAAGAACATGTGCATTTGTGTGTTTCAGTCTTGAGTGATAATAAAGCCAAATAAAAAAATAGGAGAATTCCTATAAAATTCTTCGTTTTCAATGTCGCATTTTGTTAATCTTTTTTTATTATTATTCAACTAGTTTCTAAAATGAATGAATATTTATTTATATTTGTTCCAGAATTTGCAATTTAGAGCTCATGGGTGTTTATGGCTGTGAAACGTGGAAGGCCTGCAATGGTATTCTGGTTCAAATGACAAATCAAACTCAGAAGCAGTTGCAAGATCTAAAGTAAGTTTTAATCTGGCAAATGGATGATTGGCTTTTGTAAATTATATGTTCTTACCAAGTATATGTCAATCGGTGGATCTCTTTTTTCAATGTTTAGTTATCTTATTTTCTAGGAAAAAAATTTTGGAAGTTAACTGGCAAAGGAAAAATTCGCAAAATACAGCTGGTGAAAAATTGAAAGAATTGGAATCAAGGTATGTATTTGGGTGTTTTCTTCTTACAGAAGTAAGAATAAGCATTTGTTATTTGAATAAATAAAGAATTTATCCTTCAAAAATTCCTATGTATTTTGAATCAATAATTTGTACATTTTTTTAAATACTAGTGTATACAGTAATTATGGAAACTACATAGTATTTAGTATAAAACAAAATATATTAGAAATTCGAGATATATTATTTCACTTGAAGTTATATTATTTTTTTTATATTTGCTAAACACTTGGAAATTTCTCTGTTGTTTCTTGGTACATATAATGAAAACTATATTTATTCATTATTATCTGAAAAATGTAAAATATGACCAGTTACAAATTGTATATGAACTTCCATTTGATAACAATGTGCATTTTAGAATAATTTATGTGTTTTTATCTTGGACTAGTACACTAATGCTAACTTGTGCCTGAAAATCTAATGTACCGAGTTTGTAACATTTATATATATCCTGATTAATATGTATACATTTTATTTGTTTCTGTTATGTGCATACTGCAAAATTTATATGCCAACTGAACTAATACTATGGTGATTTCATTACCTTATTATTTCAATATGTTACACAATTTGCTTCCTTTGCACTCCTTGTAATAAGAGCACTGGAAACTCCACTAATACTATTTTACAGTAAAATAGCTTATTAACTTCTGTGTTATTAGATGCTTAATGTTTCCAACAACCTTAGTGCCTAAACTAACTCTTTGAACGGTGCTCATGGTTTGAGTTCTAAGCTAGTATGCATTTCAAATACAAGCTGTCAGTTCCAGACAGAATATGACATATTTAATAGCAAGGAAAAGTCGCAATGAAATTTAATAAAAAATAATTTTTTTAAAATCCCTATTATGAAAATTAAATGGAATGTTATTAAATTTTAAGATTCCCTTCTGGAATACAGGATATATAGATCTTTGCTTAGGTTATTTGGATTTTGGGGAAATATTTTAATTATAAGCGATATTAAATCGATGAAAAATTTATCCTTATTTAGTTAAAAGGAAACTTGTATAATGTCTGCAAAAGGTTCCTTACCTCCGAATACAGTGAACTGCATTCAAGTATCCGAAAGCTCAATTAACCGGAAAAATTAGAAATGAGTTTTTCTAAAAATTTTACATCCGCAGCTGTACTCCCTCGCGATGCGTAGCCATTCCATCTTATGCGGACAATTTATTTCTGGAATGTAACGCCCTGGCTTTACATGGGAAAAGCACATACAGTACAAAGTGACGTATTAACAGACTTGTTTTATAGTCTAAAAGCAAAAGTGACCCCCCCCCCTCAAAAAAAGGTCCTCACCTTACCAAAAACAAGACCTAAAACGAAATCATTGATAAATAACAAAAAAAGTAAAGGACAGAATTGGTAAAAAAGGTCACAATCTCCTCCTCCATTTTCCCTGTCACACACAACTATTTGACTTTCTGTATCTGGAAATTGTTGGTTGTTGCTTTACTGTA
>BGPR01027902.1:0-20371 GCA_013235015.1 Araneus ventricosus
TTCGTTTCAATCATAAATATTCATTCGGTGAAATCTTTAGCGATCTCACTGCTGTTGATGTATGGCGGCTTTCAGAGTAAGATATCACTTAATAGGTTTTTAAAAAATAATACGAGTTTGAAATTTATGAGTCTTAAACACAGTTATACTTTAAAATTTATTTCAGCTTATTAATTTAAAATTGCCACAATTCTTCATGTCACCATACAATTGGATACAGTTATGCAAGAAGGAACCAACTCATGTGCGCATATTTTGAGATACCACTATTTTCGTTAAACATTACGGAAAAGATTCAAATGCTGTATTGTACCAAAATTAATTATTGCACTAAACATAGTCTGTTGCATAATTTGCAATGTTAATTCAAATTTACTAATGAATATTCTTGTGCACAGTTAACCCTTAAAAGCTAGATTTTTTAAAAAATTGATTTAATAATGTTTTTTGACTTTCATTACTTGAATAACTGAATAACATTTTGCTTGAATAAAGCATGGGGAAAATACTTTAAAAAATCCTATTTTGTTTTAAGAATGGTTTATGCCTAAAAAACAGTTCGTTACCAACTGGTAACATTAGACTTTATTTCAGAAAAAGATGTCCTCCTTGATAAAAGTCTATAATGTTAAACACAGAGGAATTTTAATAAAGAATAGTATGCATAAGGAATTTCCTTCAACGTTGTGGAATAAAATATGGTATTTTCAAGGGAACAAGCAAACAAAAAAAAGAATGCAGTCTCAAGTGAAGAACATTAATTTATTTTTATTTTCTTGTCAGCACTCAGGTTGCCATCTATATGCGAACATTTTCAAAATGTATCCTATTGACAACATTAGGCATTAGAGCTTCAATCTTATTATCAAGATTTTAGAAGAAAAAATTGGGTATGTTGCTTGAAGGCAAAACTGGGCATTTAAGGCTTAAAATAATGAAATTATATTTGAAAAAATTGAAAAGTGGAGCTGTTCTGTGTCAAATGTTTTTAATTCTAACTTTTTCCTGGTTCATTGAATTTCCTATTAATATAATGCTAGAATATTATCTGTAATTCGAAGTCAAAACTTAAATTGTAAAAAAGATTATTTTATTTTCCTGGATTGTTTTCGGTAGTTAAACGCGTCCGTACATTGTATCCTCATTGATCGAAAGTGAATAATATTTAAGGATCTTAATTGACTCGAGGACTTTACTGGGCAATTAAAAAAAAGCAAATTTTAAAATTCTTTGAACCGGTTAGATGTGAATTAGGCTTTATTTTAAAGTTTTACTGCAAAATTGTTTTATTCAAAGTACTGCATGCTGGTTGTTTATAAAAATTACTTACTTATTGGTTGAAATTATTATTTTTAAATTTATAATTTTTAAAAACTGTAATTATTATCACTTTATATATTATTAAGTAGTCGCTTTAGTAATTAGTAGTGTGTGTTAGTGGTAGTAGTTGCTTTTGGAATTAATCATCCGTTATTTATTATGAAACTGTTAAATAATAAAAATAGATCTTTACTACCATTTTTTAAAAAAAATTATATCATTTTCTCTTGGTTTTCTCCTCTTTATACCCATTTATTAGACCCAATCGAATTAGACAAATTCTTCCGTAGTTGGTTCTTAACTGCATAACCACGTCCAATTGTTCGTTCTTTCTTTCTTTCTGGAGAAAGAAGACGTTCCACACAAACAAAATCACTTTACGTTCTGTTGACAAGAATACCCATGAAACTTTTACAAGACAAGCATGGTAATAAAAAGCGGTATTCGGAATACAAATGAGTTTTCAATTAAGTTGAGTTAGGTATTTATAAGGCAAAGCTTCGTGCAAAAACTAAAAGGGAAAATGGAAAGCTACAGTGTAAATCATACTCTCCAAGACAATTAACGTTTAAACTATCTATAAAAGTGAATTAAAAATTCTACAACCGTTCTTTTTAAAGTGCCTTTGTCATTTCAGAAGTCTTAAAATCCTGTATGTATAGGATTTAGAAAACAACTCTTATTATTTATTAATTGAGTCTTATGCCTTGCTTTATTTTTCATGAAATTAACATGAAAATTCTGAGGAAAAAAAATATTATCTAAAATTTACGATATGAAAAGTAAAAGCAAACAAAACACCAGAGATTAATGTCGGTTAATTAGTTTTGTTTAGTTATATTAACGTCCCGTTTTGAAGCAACACCAGGGCTATTTTGGAATGGACCTCGTTATTTTGAACCGCAGCCAGATGAAGAGGACGACACCTGAACTGGCACCTCCTCTCCAAACTTCTGCACCACACCAGCGGGTGGACGTTTGGCCCCATACGCATGATTTAACGTGCAACAGGTCCAATACAGACGGATCTTCAATGGAATCAGGTTTCGAGCCTGGAACCCCACGGCTCCGGCCAGAGATTAATGTCGGAGATTACAAGATAAAGATATTACAAATCAAGTTTATTAGATGAAAAATATCCTATTATTTCTACTTTCTGGTACAAGAGATATACAAAGAGAAAATATAGCAATCGTCATAAAATTAATCTTCGAGATTTTGACCAATCTCCGCGTTTCAGGCCTCCCTTAGTCTGAAAAAAAAAAAAAAATTCGAATCGTATGTCTATGTTCTGTTCGTTTAAAAAACCCGAGACTAGAACTTTTGGACGACTCTATTAGCACAAGATGTTTTGCGATATCCCCACGATGTTGCTACGATATTCTGCGCCGCACAACATGCAAGATGAAAACTTTCTTTGTTAGCTCGTGACTTTCGTCCGATTAGGCATATTTTTTTCGGATAGCCTTTCCAGCAAATCAGTAAATGAAGATAAAATGTTTCTAAATACTGTTAAGTAAAATGTAAACATCTCTCCTCCATTTTTCAATTCTCCCCTATTTTGGTGAAATCAACTCCGCCTGGAGCATGCGCAAAAGCGCAGAGGGTTTCATTATCAGAGAATGACCAGTATCTGTGGCCATTATGCGATATCAATGTGTAATTCCAAGGGATTTTCGTTATCAAATACATCCACGATGAATGGATACTCATGACGACGCAAAGCATTGATATACACTCATGTCCATAAATTAAGGATAATTCAGAATCACATAGAAATTGAACTCTAAAATAAAAATTTCACCTGTAGAATTATCACACACATCTTGAAGAAGAATATGCAAATTACAGGAAACCACCAGATGGCGCGGATAGTACGTCACAATGACGAGAGTGTAAGAGAGGGGTATATAAGGAACGGTGGCAAAGAAGTAAAATTGTTCACAAGCGCTTTAAAAGCCTTTCAGTGCAATGACCACATAGTTATGGCACAAAGGATGCATTTGGATGATTTTTTATGTGGTAGAATTATCGGACGACTGGAATGTGGACGTACCCAGCTGGAAGTATCCGAGGAACTTGGAATTGCCCAGAGTGTCATCTCCAGGCTTTGGCAACGATTCCAAGATGATGGTAATGTGAGTAGATGTTACAGCACAGGTCGCCCCCGAGTTACAACGCCGAATGAGGACCGGTATTTGGCAGTTACTGCCAAAAGAAACAGACGGAGCACAGCATGAGACCTGTCTCGTCAGCTCTCTTCAGCTACCGGTACGACAGTTTCAAGGCAGACCGTGTACAGACGCTTAGGGCACATTGGTCTATATGCTCGTAGGCCTGTCAGATGTGTTCCATTTACCGCAACTCCCTGTCGCCTGCGATTAGCCTGGAGTAGAGAGCATGCATTGTGGACACCGCAACAGTGGTCTTGTGTGATGTTTTCCGACGAGTCCAGGTTTAGTTTGCAGTCTGATACTCGCCGGACTTTCATATGGAGAGCGCCAGGTACCCGTTACCACCAAGAGAACACCATTGAACGACACCGTTACGGTGGTGCAGGATGGCTCGTTTGGGGAGGAATTATTCTTGGTTCCAGAACTGACCTGCATGTTCAGAGTGTAACGATGACAGGCCACATCTATCGGGATGTCATTCTGGAACAACATGTACGTTTGTTTCGGGGCGCCATGGGTGCTGAATTTCTGTTTATGGATGACAACGCCCGTCCTCACCGTGCAAACATTGTAGACGAATGCCTTCAATCGGAGGATATCACCCGTATGGATTGGCCAGCATACTCACCGGACTTGAATCCAATAGAGCATGTGTGCGATATGCTTGGCCGACGAATTGCAGCCCGTCAACCCCCTCCCAACTGTCTACCGGAACTTCGGAGGGCATTGCTTGATGAGTGGTGTAATATTCCCCAAGATCAGATTGATAATTTGATACTCAGCATGCCTGGGCGTTGTAAGGCCTGTATTGCATCGTCCGGGAGACATACTCCGTATTAACCATCGTACTAACCATGTTATACTGTTTTTTGTAAATAGGTTCTTTTTTGAAATTTGCTCCAAGGAGTAAAAATCGCAATTTTTATTAATTATGTCAAACATATAGCATCTGTTTTGCTCTTTACCTTTTGTTTAATAAATAGACTTTACAAATAAGTCAAATTTGTTTTGCTTCTGTCTCTTTCTTTGCCTGAACTTCATTATCCTTAATTTATGGACATGAGTGTAGTTTTAATGATATAGACGTTATTGCCGCGACGCGGCTTACATTAGCTAACGATTACAAACAACTATCATTTTTACATTTTGCAGGTGCTGAGGCGCGCGCAACAGCGCCCTCGTGTGGCCAATGTTTCGGCACAGTATCTGCCTGCCTGCCCAAGTCATGTAAACGCGATAACTGAAAACCCTAAAGAGCTAAATGGCTGCAATTCGACATGTTGTCTTTAACAGGAGAGGCGTTAGAGTGCACCCGACGGGGGGCACGGTCTTCCCGATAGCAGGGTATGACCTGCTGTGCCGGGAGAGGAGTGTAATGATCACCTCTAATTTTCGCTAGTTCTTTATTCATCTACTAGTTGAATAGTTCTTTCCGTGAAAGGGGTACAAAGATTTTCCCCGACGGGGGGGGGGGGGGGGCGCAGCATACCCGACAGGGGACACTGGCTCTCCCGGACACTCCACTGGCACCAACCCTGGTCTTTAAATCACAATTGCAATTGTGTGTCAAATTTTGGACGAAATACATCTGTTGGAAGATATACTTTTCTGTACTCGATTTTCTGTTCTGGGTTATGGAATAAGCGTCTCATTTTAAGATTATTTACCATGCACATAGCCATACATATATTTGTGTACACGTTATCGTGACTCTACTTAAATGAAATTTTTTCAAAATATTCAGAAATTCTCAGACGCACACATGAAAAACGGCTTGACTATAAAAGTGGCATCATTGAATAAATAATGTTTCGAATTTTAAAGACTGCGAATTTTTTTTTCTTAAGGTAAAAATTTTGAAAATGATTACCAAATAATATCAAAATTATGAACTGGAAAAAAATTAATGGCAATTCACAAGTGCAAAAGGAAATTTTGGATACTTTCACAAGATTTTATTTTATTATATTAGCTGGAAACACTTGATTGCATACGGCGTAGAAACGACTATATTTGGTTATAGTTAATCTTATAAGTGATATCCTTTTGTGGAAAAAAACACCCTTATCCTTTTGTGGAAGTATATAATAATGTCAAGGGGGAGAACTCTCAATTTTTTTTGACGTGAAAACGCCCTTCCGCTTGTTACAGTGATAGTCGGTCGAACTTTCTTGTGTGACAAAATACCGTCAGATTTGAATCGCTGATAACTGGAGACTAATTATGCGAAAAGAATGGTGGACCCCACAAGGGATAGATCCTATCTGTAAGAGTTTGTCGCACAGTATTTGTTTTGCCTGTGACATCATCGTACCAGTGTAGGCGCATGCGCGTGGTTGTTATGAATTAGCTTTATGTAAGGCTATAAATAAGTGTAGTGTGGAAACGCGTTTAGCTAGGAGGTTGATTCTGGTGTCATTTTAAAGAGCTTGAGGAGTATTACCAGGAACCAAAGTGAGGCAATAAAAATATTTATCAGAATATAAGTAAAAATCGGTATTGAATTGAAATTTTCAAACTCAGCATTTTTTTTTATTATAACATGCAGAGTTTTCTTTCGAATTGTAAGAAACTTACAGAATACTTGAAATTACGTAAAAGAAACATTATATTAAAATGTGAATTGAAAAATTTGAATATTACGGGAAGTATGAGCATTTGTATTAAATAATGTTTTACTGCGCATACGCGAAATGTAGTTCTATATACTGTCAACAGATGGCGCCATCAAAAGATACTCTAAATAAAACATAAGAAGGCCCAGTTAGGGTCTGCTCCGTAGAGTTTTCATGAAAACGTCGGGATAAAATCATAAAACAAGTATTTCGTATTAATATATAATTTAATTATCAATCTCTTTAATACAGTATTTACAGAGAGTAGTATAATAGTTACAGAATAGATATATCACAAGTTTATCGCATGTAGCAAGAATCTGTGGTAGCTTGTGATTTATCTATTCTGTAACCACTATACTACTCTGAATAAATATTGTATTAAAGAGATTGATAATTAAATTACATATTAATAAGAAACACTTGTTTTATGATTTTATCCCAACGTTTTCACGGAAAATCTATGGCGCGTACATGAACTGCGCTTTTCTTATGTTTCTATCATAGATGAGAGTGTAACAATGGATGATTATGAAAGCAGTTTTAATATTCTGTCTTATTATATTTTACATACTTTGACACATTTTTCATATTGATGCCGATGCAACATCGACTTCAAGTGATAAGGATTCCCTATATAAGTTGTTAGCTAAAAAATAATTATATGCTATGCATTTATTACATTAGTTGCCGAATTTGTACCAGGAGAAAGGTTTGTTCGGTAACATAACTTCAATTCCATTAAATATTTACACGTAAATTATGCAAATTATAATGTAACGATGTAAATGTGGCGTATGAAGCCATTTTTAGTAGAAAGCATTACGTGATTAGAGTTAGAGAAATACGAGAGACTTTACCGTTCGGAGTTCGAGTTCGCTATTGAAAACAGTGCCTAAGTGAGCTCAGTTCGCCGCGCAAAAGTGAACCACTTGCAATCAGTTACACAACAAACTGCCAATAATGTTATAATATGTTTTGAAAAATGCAGCTACAGAATTTTTTCCCCTGAAATGTTTTGCAAAAGCAGTTATACCTGACAATGTTCACTTTTTAAGTTGGTACCTTGCTGCATGACTGCCTCCAATTGAAATTTGTTCTTTGTCGAGTTTTATTCTCCATCTCTTGCAAAAGTATCTTTGTACCAAATAGCGCCTGTACACGAGAAAAAGAATAAAATAATAAATGATTAGTTTTCTTTTACAATGAGTCATCTAAATGAAAGTTTCAACAGTGTGTTTCAAAAATTAAATTTGCATGTACCTGTCTGACTCATATGGCTGGATTCTGTACTCAGGTGTCTAATATTTCAGTCGTTATCCCTTCGGGTATGCTACATAAAAGAAAAAGTTTGAATTTTTATCTCGGATTTCTCATTGTTTGACTACTTTAATAGAAAGTCTTCTCATTATAGTCACAGCGTTCCCAGCGATATATCTGTCTGATATGGAAATTAAATAGGCATCAAGCTGACAGGATTCGCATTTTGTGTACTTTTTATTATTGAATGTGATGTTTGCTGCGGATTAACGCTGGTCTTTAAGCAGCTTTATCGTGTCTTGTTTTTGCTGCGGTTTTGTGTTAAATCCAATGACCAGAAAGAGAATTTTACTGTTTTCCTAGTTAAGTTTTATTGCTACCCACTCTTATTTGGCTTAACTTGTTTCATGTTTGACAAGATTTAGTTTGGTAATCAGTTTTTCACTCACTTCCTGATGTGCTAGAGTTTTGAAATTCTGTACATTTCCGTGTTTCAAATGACAATACAATATTCTAATATTTCAGAGCTTAAGCAACAGTTATTCGTTTTAATTAAATTTTAATTCTATATAAATGGTGCCACCTGATAGTAAGTTTTAAAAAAATTACTTTAAAATTCCATAATAATTATAATAATCAATTATAAATTTAGAACTAAAAACAATTCTAACATAAAAAATTTGTAGGGGAGACCGAGGCAAGTTTGGTACAGGAGCAAATTTACACTAGGTTTATATTTCACATACCATTGGTCGTGGGGCACTACATCTCGTTTCAGAAGAAGTGCCTCGGCCTCTATTAATACTCACGCAAGTTTGGAGTCAGTCTTGAAAGTGGATCGTGAAGTGGACAACATTTTCAGATTTTTTACCATTTTAGTTAATTTTTACCCTTACTTATTGGCTTTAATAGAGCTCGTACTATTTGAATATTATAACTTATTATGGATTATCCTCTTAGGTTGTTCTTTTGTGGTTATGTTTAGCTATTTAGTTGATTATTCTTATTATAAATAAATCTTATATGCTGAGTTACAGCAAAAAAATGGCGATGGGGCAAGTTTACACACAGCGCATGGGGCAGGTTTACACACTGTGTAAACCTGCCCCATCGCCATTTTTTTGTTATAACTGGCACAAGTGGTACTTGCATTACAAAGTCATTCCCAACACCAGAAGATGTGAGGCCATTTCAAAAAGCAGGCCAAGGAAAAGAAGTAACAGAGGTAAGAAAAAAAAAGGCAAACATCAATTCTTGCAGATACACCTGTAAAAAATGCTTTACAAACATAGAAGGAGAAATCAATAAAGAGGAAATTAGCATCAACCCATCATACTATGTCTCAGTCAGTGAACTCCACTAGAACACGTTATAATAATGAAAAAAACAGTGTGGATAAAAAATTTAAAAATAAGAAAATCCTTGTTGTGAAAGAAAATTTGGGAAATTTTGCGCGTAAAAAGAAAAAAAAAACCTTGAAAACTTTTGATTCTGATGTCGATGAAAATTGTTTGTGTATTTACTGTTTAAATCCATACGAATAATCAAGATCTGGCGAACAGTGGGTACAATTCACTGAATGTAAGAGGTGGGCTCATGAGGACTGTATTACCTATGGCAATTCAAAATATTTTGTTTGTATAAATTGTGAGAGTGATATTGAAAATTATTAGGATTCACCATAATTGTTTATAATCTACTATGTACTTTTGAGATAAATTGGGTTTCTTTGTATTTAATTTGTTGTATTTTAAGCACTGTAAGCCTTCTATTTAATCATTTTTGGTGGTGTGTAAAAGTGCCCCAGGCAATGTGTAAAAGTGCCCAGCAATGTGTAAACTTGCTCCTGTCGTGGGGCAAGTTTACGCAGGTGACATCATGGCAAAACAAATGGTATAATTACAAAAATATAATAATTTAATGTATTAAAAATATATACTACATGCCTTAAAGTCTAACTAATTAATTGGTAATGAAAATGAAAGAAATACTTTAAAGCCTTAAAACAGAAAAATAAAAGTTTAAAAAGTGAGTAAACCTGCCCCGGTCTCCCCTACATTTCAGTACGCTGATAAAAGCGTGTTTAAAAAAAACTTTTTTAATTATATATATAATTATTTTTAAGAAACAGATGATCCTTAAATTATCCAAGAATAAATGTCAATAATCTGAAATTCGAGCACCAAAGTTAGCTACAAACTTGATGTATCTGGCGGTTATTATTAGTAAGTGACAATTAAAGATGATAGTACGGGAAAAGCCATGATAGGGTGAGTTGAGGTAATTGGGGACGAATTTTGCAGACTGTCAATTTTTTCTCTATGAAAGGAAAACATGCATTGGAGAGGAAGCCTATAATTTTTGTGAGTGCATAATCATGCCCTGCAGGGTTCATTAAACAATGACTCCTTTCAAAAATAATTTATCAATTAATCAACCTCAATTATAGGAGCGTTCTTATTTTACTCCGAAGTGTTTCCAATTACCCCAGAGACTAAGGGGTAATTGGGAACACGTATTCGGCTTCTAATCACAATAACGAATTGATTTGAAGAGAATGTATTTGAAATGATTAGAAACTATTATATATTGTCTCAAAATACATTTAACTGCCTTTTCCCAACTATCACAAACTACTGTTTTTTGAATGCTTTTCAGTAAAAAATCCTCTGCTTCATGGAATATCGCTTATAAACTCTAATGAATATTTACTAACTTCAATTTGGTATAATTTATAATCACTCCTACTCAAATTTTGTAGGAAAAGTTGGGAAATGGATCTTTATAGAAACTAAAATAACTGAACATTATGAAAGAACACTAGAAGGAAATAGAGCGAAATCATACATAAAAATTATTAGAAACAAATAGTTCAATTTAGTTGTAAGATTTTCCACTTGAAATCGAACGTTCTATTCTTATTCTACTAATTTTTCTTTGATATTCAGTGTATGAAAACCATGTAATTCTTTCTCAATCTATATCAAAGATATGATCTGGGAGTATAGCTTTTAACTGACTCTCGGAAATGGCAAACTGGTCATTCGTTACGAACAAATATTGATTTGTAAATTGGTGGTTCTAAACCTGTCATATCATGCTTCACCACTGTCAACTTCTCGAATCTACAGACGTATGAATAATGTGCCTTCTTCTGGCACCTCAAGGTTATAGATCAAAACAAACAGGTTTGTTGAAAAATCAACCATGGATGATTCAAGATAAATTCTTCCTTCATCCCCACAGACTCATTTTTTGTTGAAAGAGCCAAAATCCTCATATTTAGAATTCTTCCATTGTATCACGTTTTCTTCTTTCTCGTCATCAGTACTTTCTCTTCCATACTTGAAGTCAAACGGCTGCATATCATTATTAAAAAAAGAACTTTCATACAAAAAGTAATGTATAGATGACATAATTGTGTTTAAAATGTCAGTTTTAATTTGACATAAAACATAAACTTTACAGACAGGAAAAGGCAACAATATTTCTAAATTTAAAATTTCTTCTTATCAAATAACAAAAACATTATAAAACATAAAAAATAAGTTTAACATATCCAGAAGACGATAATTACCACAGTAAAATTGTCAGAGTAATTAAGAACACTAACCTGTTCCTCAAGATGAAATCCAAAGCAAAATTAGTTCCCTCGAATCGTTACTATCTACAGATCTACAGAAATATATAAATTATCAACTAGCTTACATACGGCTAGAAAGGTGTCAAGAAGAAAATGAGAACTTAAGAAAGTTTGATTTCATTTTTCTGACAATGTTAGCAAAAGTAAACGTTACCAAATAGTCAAAAAGTAAGAATGTGTGTTTCTCCTTCTATTCTATAGTATCTAATCAAAGTCATATGTTTTTAGTGTCTATGCTAGCCTCACCACCGTCGCCTGTAGGTCACCGTTCCCAAATTTTCGTCTGACCCTATATCATTATAATATAATACTCATACTTAAATATGATCATACATAATTAAAAATTGTTATAGAAAAATGGATTTTTCGTTAATTAATTCATTTCAATAAAGTAAAAGACTTAACAGAAACTAGATCGAACTTACAAAACTAGACATTCAAAAAAGCGGATCCTACAGCACCTCTACACTTGCGAGCCAGATTCATTGAACAGTTCAAACCCTTCGTGTATACACTTACTGCAAACCGAAGATTCCCTTGAACAGTTCAACCCTTCATTGAAGTTATACACTTGCGAGCCGAAAGATTCGCAAGACAGTTCCACAAACCTTCATTGAAGTTATACACTTGCAGGCAAAGATTAAAGTGAACAGTTCAAGAGCCCTTCATTGAGAGTTATACACTTCACGAGCCAGAAAGATTAAGTGGTGTTCCCGAGCCCATCATTTAGTATACACTTGCAGGCAGAAGATTCGTAAAGACAGTTCCCAGAGCCATTCATTTGAAGTTATACACTTGCGAGCCAAGAAGATTCGTGAACTGACCGAGGCAATTTGAGTTATACACTTGCGAGCCAGAAAGATTCATGAACAGTTCCCAGCCCTTCATTGAGTTATACACTTGCAGGTAGATTCGCGAACGGTTCCCAGGCCCTTCATTTGAAGTTATACACTTGCGAGCCGAAGATTTAGTGAACAGTTCCAGAGCCCTTCATTGAAGTTTATACCTTGCGGTGAAGATTCAGTAGACAGTTCCAGACATCATTGAGTTTATACACTTGCGAAGCCGAAAGATTCGTAGACAGTTCCCGAGCCATTCATTGCCAAGTTATACACTTGCGAGCCGAAAGGGTCGTGAACAGTTCCCAGAGCCTTCATTGAAGTTATACGCGACCGAGATTCATTGAACAGTTCCCCGAGCCCTTCATTGAGTTATACACTTGCGAGCCGAAGACGTGAACAGTTCCCCGAACCCATCGACTGAAGTTATACACTTGCGACGCGAAAGGTCGTGAACAGTTCCCAGGCCACGTCATTGAAGTTATACACTTGCGAGCCCGAAAGATTCGTGAACGGTTCCCAGGCCATCATTGAAGTTATACACTTGCGAGGCGAAAGTTCGTGAACAGCTGAACCCATCATTGAAGTTATACACTTGCGAGCCGAAGATTCGTGAACAGTTCCAGGCCCATCATTGAAGTTATACACTTGCAGGCAGAAGATTCGTGCAGTTCCGAGCCTTCATTGAAGTTATACACTTGCGAGCCAGGTCGTAGACGGTTCGACCTTCATTGAAGTTAACACACCCACAGAGCCAAAGAGATTCGTGAACGGTTCCAGAGCCCCTTCATTGAAGTTATTTTCACAACAATTAAATGCAAACCAATGATCACCACTTGTCAGTCATAACGGAGGTAGTCTTTAGAGCACTTTGGAATACGCGGTTTATGATTCGACCTTTACAAGTTCGTTGGAGGTTCATGTGGAACGACAAACTACACACGAACACGTCACAATATACTCATTTCCTTTGTGTTGCCGAAAAACTAACAGTATTTGGATCGCTCCAATTGGTTCCTCGAACCGTTCATAAGATTATGCACACCTTTATGCAGCGCGAACGAGAAGCTTTTAGTGGTGGAATGAAAACAAACTAAAAGTAGCTTGAATGCTCAATTTACAAGTACTCATGAAAAGAAGTGTTATATGATCTTGGAAGTCAAGTCCCCACGACTGCCAGCCTACCCATTAGGGGTGTAAGACCAAGAAAGAACCGCTGAGAATGAAAACCACACTCAGACTCCAGAGCACCGCAGACACCAACTAGACAGCATTTATTGAGTTTTTAATTTGGCCTGCATAACGCCACACCGGGCGCATGTAAGGATTACATGATATTGAAATTATATACAATAAAAGGAAATTATATTATGTTGTGTTGTCATGGTACTTGAACCAAGATAGGAATTTTCAAAATCAAAGTTAAGTGGTGGAGGTTTAAAGAGTGCTACCTTTTAGTAGTAAAACAAGATTTAACAAAACACCACAAGAATAAGTAACCATTTGGAAATTCATGACAAAAGAGAATCATAACAAGCGTTGTGTATAAGAAATAGTACAATAACTTCCAGGTTCAATTAAATCAATCAATAAATTCAGACCTACTTCCCTTGAAGTCAGTGTGCCTTGAGATAAAATAAATGACAGACATAGACGCAATAAAATAACAAGATTTATTTAAAAATCTTGAATTATAAATGAAAAGAATTATATCTTGGCTAAAATATATACTACTAAGGAAATACAAATCATAGTCAACTTACATTTTTTTTTTTTTTATATGGAGAGGCCTTCCACTTGTAAGCATTTACTTATATATAAGAAAAAACATAACACTTCAATAACAGGACATTGTTGTGATTCACTTTATAGTACACATTGCCTTTAGTTATTCCTTAAATTTTTCCATTTAATTTTGATAGCTTTTTTGCACGTTTAGAGAATTTAAAACCACATGTATCATTACTCAGCTTAAATCATTTCTTTTAGATTTTTACACAATTACATTTACATGAGAATTTACACTGTAAAGATTAATAAGTTTTTCAAAACAAGAGCTGTATAACAATTTATGAGTTCACCTCTGGTTTACTTTTAAATTTAAAAAAATCTTAAACTTAGCTGACAGGTGAGGCTGGCATGGCGACACTCCATGAGGGAAACAAACAGGCCTTTGTCGGTCATCATTCAGAGACTGGCTGGCTATTTACTGAGGACGACACCATGAGGATTTTTGGCCTCGATTCATTTGGACAACAACCTCGGTGGAAGACTATCACCCTTCAGCTCCAGTTCTTGTGTGGGCAACCATTCTTTCACTGTACAGTGGAGATTCGGCACAACAACTTGTCGCTCCCAGCCCGTTGACATCGGGCGGGCGTTTTACTGAGTCGTGGCCACTATCGAACTTAAACCATCTTCCTCTATTTTACTGCTCACCAAAATTTCAGTTCTTTTAGTGTCTCTCATACATTTGTCTCTTGTCACACCGCGAGTCAGCTCTTGACATCCAGGCAGGTGTTTTGGAGTCTGGCGTACCATCGAACTTAAGTCATCTACCACCTAACCTCCACACAAAATCAGTTCCATTAGTGTCACTCACACATTTCTCTTGTCACACCGCGAGTCAAGTTAGGATTTTTTTCAGGTACTTTCTTTTCTTTTGCTCGGCATGATAAATTCTTTTCAGCCAGAATCTCTCTCTCCATAAAAATTCTCCCAAATCTCTCCTTCCACCATTTTTTCATTTTGAATCACCCAGGGAGGATCATAAGCAGCTTGCCAAACCGCCAAATTTTTTTTTTAAACAGGCAGGGCACAGTTAGAATTTGAGTATTCTAACCAGAGAAGCCAACCTCCTTAAGTGGAATCTCGGTGGATAAAACAGCCCAATAACTTATCCCACATTTTACCCAAATAGACAGAGGCTGCCCTGTGTCTGACCAAGAGCAGGTTTTCATCTTTGATTGGGAAAGGGGTTTTAGAAAATTTAGTGTTTTGCAACCTGTCAAGAGCGGACAGAGGGCGTATTTCGGGGTATCTAGGGATTTCAACTGGACAGCAGCAATCCGCATAATAAAGAGTCCGACTTCCTTTCGAAATGGCAAAATCTGTGGATCTCGTTTCAACACACATTACGCATTGATGATGGAAGGAAACAGCTGTGAACTATTTCTACTGTTACCAGGTGTTTTGGCCAGAACAACAAGAGACTAAAGGAATGGAGGTTTTAAATTTAACTGAGAAAATTACAAACAATTGTACGTACTTTGATTAAAAAAAATGTGCATTAAGCATTTAAATCAAACAAGAGTGAATTATGCAAATAAAACTAAACACTGAAATAAATATATTGAATTACAATGAAAAATTTGATACAGGAGCAAATAAACATGGAAATAACAAAATTTTGAATCTGTCAAGAAGAATTTATTACCTTTAAGTATAAATATATATAAAAAAACAACCTGTTATTTCAACATGACAATTAAGCCTAATTTAAATCGCCCGTCTGGGCAGAGCCAAAGAATTGGGACATTTCAAGCAAAACAATTAAGTTACATCTAAACTAAAATCAAACTTGACACACCGAAAACATCAAGAACAAACACAAGGAGATATGTACAATGACCCCCAGGGAGGAGCCAGGTTGAAAAGCACTAAAGGTCCAGAGAATATAAAAAACAATCAGCAAGAATATCAAACCAACACAGAGAAAAAATAAAAGCATCAATAATCACAATTAGTAGCAAAAATACAGATAGTCCTAATGCACAGAATAAAAAAATCCCACATGAGGCACATCTTCCATATAACATTAAGTTATTCAACCCAATCAATAAATAACCTTACGATTCACAAACAACACAAAATCATTTAATGAAAACAAAACCGATCGATGTACTTAACAAACCTTAGTATATAGACCCAAAACAAGCTCAAATACCCCAAAATTCAAATCATTCAGTATTATATCAAGATACTTAATCAAATTTACCAAATGTTAATCTAAAATCCATAAACCACACTTTAAATATATTACAGTTATTAGATTACTACATATACTTTCATACATTAATATATATGGTATTACCTTCATACAATTTACACTACACACAATTCCATAACACTTAATTTCTTCCCACGTACAATATAGGTTGATACAATAAAATACTACATATATACTTTCATACATTAATATATTGTTTCAATACACTACTGTACAATTTATTACCAAATATAGTTCAAACATTAATATTTATTCTTTTAACACCTTACTATTTCAAAATCTACAGCCTTGTCGAAAACTTGATACACCAAATATACATCTCATTAAAATCCTCCCAAAACTACCGTCACAATATTGAGATAAATCAGAGTAAACACTGGAAAAAATACAAATACAGCATACATGATGTAGGTATTCACAAAATGTTTCCGTCCATTTTCTGAGTCGGGGAATGTGGAAGGGGTGAAAAGAGGTGCTGGTTGTTGACACTCCGAGCGTCCAGTTTCCCGTTTTTCTTTTCTTTTTTTCTTTTTTAATAGGGTTCATTGTATTAAAGATGTATGAAAAAAGAACAAGTTCGAAACAGTACATGAAACAATATTTGTAGATTTAAATCTTTGAAAATAATTTTCACAATGCTTTCTCTCTTTTTTAATATACATAGAATCGAGTAACCTTATGCAAGTAGGTTTGGAATCCAACACAGTTCAGTTGGAAATTATCGTCGGTTAACAAAACAACTCCACTTACCTCAATTTTTGAAATTTCAAAGGAAATTTCAATTTTCGCCATAATAACGAATATTTCCACGAATTTTTTCACATCTGGTATAAATATGGATCACGCTTTCCCACCAGATGGCAAAAAAATTCCATCATCGTTATTGAAAACAAATTAATTCTTCTCTTTGAAATTTTTAAAATTAATTGCTTGCTAAGAACGAAATGCATTCAACTAAGATGTCTGAATTTCATGTAGTCCCCTCCCCGAAGATTGATGAAGCACTCGCATGAAATTTTTTCAAGATTGGTAATCACTGTGATTAAGATTCTCACCGAAGTAGAATAGTGATAGCTGAGAAGAAAAGTGGGTGGAATTACCAGATTTACTTCTTTTTTAAAATATGAATTTGGACCTACCTCACCTACGTCTTTTTTTTATACATAAAGAAATCTTATTTATTTGCCTCGATGTTAGTATACAATCGTCAAAAAAAGGACATCTCTGTAACTTCAGTATTTATTATCGGGTCTACTTAGTGTCACGATATTTACTGGCTCAGGGAGGCGGGTTCATTCAGATAAAAAAAAAAAAACTGATTAACCGAGTTAATTAACTGCTACCTCTGAATTTTCCATTACGCTATCACCTTCTAGCTCGTGATTTCATGAAAATGAATGATAAATGCAAATAAATATAATATACTGTCAAAAGAACAGGCGTTTCTTGTCAACAGTGGAAATTCGCAGTTTTCTTAAGTATTTCAGGAAACACTATAGGTATGTACTTGATTTTGGATACCGGCGTTTAACGTTCCAGCTTGCTCTCATAATGAAAATTTTACTATATTTACAATTAATTTTCACAGTCATGTTTAAAATTTTAAAAAGTATTATTTTTTATTTATGATTTTTTTTTATAAGAGCTTTATACTTAGAAAAATAGTGTTCAATTGAGTGAAAACATTTTTTAGAAATATATAATACTTTCGAGTTATCATCAAAAGTTCCTAAAATTCCAGTTAACACATGGGAAAGACCATTTTCAAAACTATAACTCTCAAAATTTTAATCAAAACTCTGTAAAGTATGGGGAGGCAGCTAATTTCGCGGCAGTCGATTCAGCGAAAAAAATTGATAGGCGTAATGGGGAAAATTCCGAAGTTGTTAATTAACTATGTTATGTTAATTAACTCAGTTAATCATTTTTTATCTGAATAAACCTGTTCATGAACCATTAACATTGACACTAGTTTTGTGAAAAGCCTATAATAAACACCAGAGTTACAGAGGTGTCCCATTTTTTTTTGTGGCAACTGTACAATGTGTTCTATCAGAATGCAGGCACAATGTAGGTAAAGAACCACTGCCTAGTGCACTTAAGGAAATTGCGCAGAACATAAAATCCATCTTACATAAAGCAATCATCTTGGAACATAAAAATCATTTATTTGTGTGCCTGTTTTTGGAACACGAACTTAAATAAACACTGTATAATAATTTCTTGTGCATAAAATATCTAAAATAGTATAAAATTTCTATCTCTAGAATACACTTGAAGATATCCGGCATAAAACTGTGTATTTTCTGCTAAACAGGTAGCTTCATTTTGCGTTGCATTTGTATTAAAACAATCTTTTAAATAGTTCTTTTTTTTTGTAGTTTTAGTTTAGGGTCTTCCGGATATTCATTCTGAAAACTTGCCAAATGTTCAAAATAAGGCAAATTTTTGTAGTTGTATGTTTGTAAGTAGATTGTAGACAACTAGCATCGTATGTTTTTTTCTTATGCAAGTGATGTTTTTCATACCATAGCGGAGGTCCACTGCGCTTATCAACCAATGGAATCGTTTAATCTCACCTGGATTGATGATCTGTCTGTCAGGTGCCTGTTTATCTGATTATTGACAAGACGAACAGCGCCTGAGCGGATAATGATAAAACTTGTTGAAAGCTCGCGTTTCCC
This sequence comes from Araneus ventricosus, assembly GCA_013235015.1. Lineage (NCBI taxonomy): Eukaryota > Metazoa > Arthropoda > Arachnida > Araneae > Araneidae > Araneus > Araneus ventricosus. The sequence goes on from BGPR01027902.1 coordinate 18,545, forward strand.
AAATGCTCGTTTTCCGTGCTCGAATGCGATGTCTTACTTTCGCATTTTATTGTGGAATAGATGCGGATAGTATACAGGGGTGTTCATTAATTATTGTCCGGGGTTTCCGTACCTCGCAACTTTCAATCAAAAATATTAAAACGATTACGTATTCTTGAAATTACAATTTCAAAAGAATTTTACGTGGCAACAATGCAGTCTTAGCGCATTTTACGGTCTAAGGTAATTATGACGTCATAAATAAAATGGCGACGTGCAAGAAAAAAGCAGTGTGCGTATTGTGGTTTTCGAAACTAGAATTTGGTTTGGGGGTTTTGTCAAGACCATTGTACAAGACCCTGGCCCACTCCCTTGATCAACTGAAGCGCAAATTGTTACTGCGATCAAAATGTTACCCCACAAATGCTGGAGGAACACTTGGGAATCAATTTCGTCTCGTATTTTACACGAGCCACGAAGAGAACATGTATTGTCATTAATCTTTTTTAATATCGTGTGAAAATTCTTTGAGTTGCTGGTACGAATACGTAATCGGTTTTTTGCGTAAATACTTTATTCGAAATTATGGGGTGCAGAGCCACGACAATATGAATGGAACACCTAATATTTCGGCAATGGAAAGAGACGGCGACGTCCTACAGGCTACAGGTACCGCGTAGAGTAGAATACGCACCTCCACGTCAAATTTGGAACATGAAATCTAATTTAGTTTCATGAAAGAAAATATTTTGATTTAATTTTAAGTCAACAAATTTTAGGCCTTGTAAAATATGGAACTATTGTAGCTGAGAATTTGAAAACTTCCAATGAAATTATTTAGAATTTGAAATATTGGTTTCGTTTACTCATGCCTTCAATTAGGCTACTTAATTTTTGGGCTGCTTTTTTTATGATGGGGGGTTTACTTCTCGAAAGGATGGGGACGTTTTAGTTCGTCGTGAGTTCAGTAATAACTTTTGGAATATTTTGGGTGATCCGACAGTGCTCATACGATTCCTTCGTCTTTTATAAACAGAAGTGTTCAAGATTTAGTCGAGTACTTCTCTTGGTCTTTTCCTTGAGCTGGGTAAAGTGGAATCATTTGCACGGCTTCGAGTTCGTTTTTTTTAAAAAATGGCATTGGTTAACGATAAATGCCAAAAAAGGTTTAATTTGAAATCATGTACTATATCACTGCGGTACAAAGCATTTAAAATTTATAATAGTTACTTATTTCAGAAGAATTGTTTTTTAATAAAATTTTGAATCCCTTACGGGCGAATCCCGTACATCGATCTGGCCTGATAATTGGCTTTTTTTGGGACTTGGGTCTGATCGGCAGTTTGCTCTTTTGGAAACGAAACTCAGCTTTCCTAGTTTAATACTTATCATTGTAGATTTGAAGAGGGTTTCTTTGATATGTTTGATAGGGACAACTTTGATTCTAGAAACAATAGGTAAATATAATCATTTTGCCCAGGGCGGATTGATCGAAATTTAGACTTAAAGAGTAGAGGCGGCATATTTCGTTTCTTGTGAACAAGGCGCGTACATTTTAGAGTTGAATTTTATTTTCCAGTGAATGAGCTAGAGCCTGGAAGGTATCATTTCGCAAGTCCATTTTTAATGTGCTAAGATCTAAGATTCTCACTCCGCAGATTTTTTACTGTCTTTAAGAGATAATCTAGATCCATGAAATGAAAATCGGTTTACAGGGAAGTATAGATGCCATGGAACAAATATTAAGATGCGTTTGCATCACTTTTTTAAAGTGAGAAATATGGAAAGACGAAAAATGAAACCCTCTAATAACATCCGGGCACTTTATTTTCTCTTGATCACTATTTG
>BGPR01027903.1:0-20370 GCA_013235015.1 Araneus ventricosus
ATTTTATATAAAAATGTTTTGTATGCATATCACTCAGAATACCGGGACATTTTTTTTCTGCAGTGGACATTGAAAGTTATCAAAAACAAATTTTAATCTGATCTCTACTGAGCAATATTATTTAAGAATACATACAAGTAATTATCATTTATTCCGGTAGAATTCACAATTTTCACTTGACAAGAGATAAAATCTCGTCCTGTTCTGCTCTATTATTTTTATTCAAAGAGTTCACCAAATTCTGAAACATAAAAAATGCATAGTGTTTCCGACCACTGCAAATGTTTCCTTCTTCAATGTTATTTTTTTCACTTTTATTTAACTTGATTTCTCTCATGTATGTAAAGATGAAATTTAGTAATCAATTTTTCTTTCTCATTTCCTGATGTGTTAGAGTTTTGAAACTTTCTGTTCTTCACATATGTATTCTCGTTGACATTGTAGTGTTACTGTCTTTTTGAAATGAAGACACCAGATTTTAGAAAAATAATTCTATTTTGGAAGTAGGTACATATAAGACAGATAACACACATAAAAGATACAGTGTTGTACGCTGCACTTAAAAGTCAGAGCAATTCCAAAAAATAACGAACACCACTAGGCCTAAACGTCTCGCCTCGCTTCTCGAGGTCACCAACCAAAACTGACTCGTTTACAAAAAGCAACCCTAGACTAGCAAGGAGTTGCGCCAAGCGTCCGATCAACCATCGCCAACGGTAGTCAAACATTTTAGACATTATACTATTTTATTATTTTCAGAGATTAATTAGCAGTTAATCTATTGATTTAGTAAAGTTCTTATTCCATACGAGTGGTACTACATAGTAATGAATCTGGGAAATAATTGATTTCAAGATTTCGTAATACTTATGATAATCAATTATAAATTAAAGACTAAAAAGTAGAAAACAATTAAACTTTTTAAAAAATGTCAATATTTTTAGTAACTTATAAAAACCTGTTTTGAAAAACTGTTTTTATTATTGTCTTTATACTTTACTTTTCCTGAGCCTGAGCTCATCAAATAATTCAGTATTTTATAATTCTGAAAGGCAATTAAAAGATGTGAATTTTTTATGAAAAAATTCATTGTATTGAAGCAAAAATGTTATGCGATACATCTGGACCAGAAACATTCTTAGAAAATCAATTTCTTTATACAAAACTTATAAATTTTTACTCTTATGATAAACTCCCACTTTCTGAGATCCCTTGAGTACGTTTCACAATATCTTCAATTTGAAACTTTTAAAATTTCTGGCATCTTTTGAAGCATTTTGGCTTACATTTACATGATAAGTAAATGCAACGATCCGGAACTAAAACGGTCTAAGAGATTTAGAAATATTAAAACGTTTTCTTTGGAATGAAACGAAAAAATTTTAGGAAAGAAAGACTGAATTTTGGATCTTTACTGCGTGTCCGATCCGCTATTTGATTGATTGATTATGGGTTCCGAAGAGCATTTTTTGTCTTTCTTGAATATAAATATCCATTTGTGGGGCGAGAAGAATCTTTTACTGTTGTGTTTTTCGGCCGATTCATTTTTATTGCGTTTGGGGAAAACGAAGTTTAAAACGCTATCTCACGGCCGTCCGCCATCTTTGGTCAACATTTTTAGCAAGGGAAGAGAGGCTCATTTTTTGTGTGAGATCGATATTGGACTCGTATTTTTACGATATTGGAAGGATTAACAAAAGTATTCTTAAGTTGAATATTGATAAATAAGATTTATTGAAGGATGTCAAAAAATATTCAATTTGAACGTTGAGTTGAAATGTTCTTGCTAGTTTCGCCAAAAATATAAATCGCCATAAAACGTATGTCAAAAATTAAAGTTATTCTTACGGTGATTTCACCAAATTTTAAAATAATTAGAAATTATTCACACTGATCTTGTTCATTGTATTCTTACTATGATGATTCAGTATTTCATCTATCATTGATATTTATTTCTTTCATAAAATATTCGTATTCATCTTAAATTCTAAATAAGGAGGAAAAGAAATCATAATCTACATGTATTAAAATCTATTTTATTGGTGCTGGATTATATGCTTTTGCTAGAAGCTCATTTCGAAATTTTTAGCGTTTCTACTTATATCTTTAATTCTCTTCCGCATGTCATAAATTTGAGGTTTAAATATAATAAAGAAAAAAGAAATTAGTGGCACAAAGTAACTTTGCAGAAATACAGAAAGTGTTGTCTCCCGATTCATTAAAATGTGCACGAATTAGAAGCTTCTGAATAGCAGAATTTACTATATTTCTACAGCCTAAGTAATATAACCATTCTCCTCAGTTATACCAACATTATTATAATAACTCGCAAATACAATTTTTAAAATTTGTTCAATATTTATCACAAAATTACCAGTTGGTAAATCGGTTGATGTTTCTGGAACATGATTTAATATACTTTGAACTCGCGGAATAATGCTGTACATATTCAATCAGAATAAATCTGCTATTTCATCTAAATTTTCTCTACTTTTATGAAAATTTTTATATTATATTATTCTTAAATGAATCATATTATTGTTAAGTAATTGAAAAGTTCAGTAGTTAATTAATAACATATCTTTTGCCTTACTTTTCTGTTTTTGCAGGAGACATTCGTTTTCATGTTTATCCTATCTATGAACTATGAAAGAAAATGAGTAGTGGTTTGAGCATTTTTTGCATTTTATAAAAGTAATTTGCTATGAACTCCATTTAATTATTTATCACCCATGTCAACTCTGTTTACCAAAATAGTGCAATGTTAGAAATGGTTCAACGTGATGAAAAAATCTTGATTTTGTACAAACAACTACATAAATCAAAAAATAAATAATACATAATAAATATAACATAATATTGGATATTATATGATAACAAAATAATACAAAAGAGACATAATAATGCATAATAAATCAATGCATAACGAAAAGTGTGCACACTTAACATGGGGAGATGAATCAAAAAGTTTTATGTCCGTTTTGCAACAAAAGACTGAAAAAATTGTTCAAGATTCCAAATTTTTAAATGACATGTGTACAAAAAGTTATACTTGTATTAAATTATAATTAAAATCCAAGGAAACCCACAAAACTTCTAAATAAAAAGGATGCTGGGTGTTTGGAATCTGGTGAAGCACTAACCTCAATCTTTCCCCATACTACACGAACCAAAATAAATCAAACATAGCAAATAAAAAAACAGCAACAACATGATTTTTGAAATCTATTACTGCTTGTCCCTAAATAATTGCTCTTATTTTCAATTAAGTTGTCTTGGTTGAAAATATGAGTTGTTTAATATATTATTTCAATAGCTAAGAATTCGATAAAAATAATAATTTAAAATTGATTTGTCTGTGAATTGACTTCTTTGCACAGAAAAAATATTTATCTTTGTGATACAGGTTACTGCCAATATATATACTTGTAATCAAAGAATATCTTTTACTGAGTTTATTTTCGTATTATTTTGTAACAAAAAGAGTTCTCGATTGTTCACGCCCCACTTCTTGTGTCTTGGTGTCAGCGTCAGATGGCGCCACTGTTCTTTATTTTATATATATAGTGATCTTGATTCAATAAATTAGTTCAGTCCATGAAGCTTGTATGTGATGTGTCTTTTCTGAGCTATGTCTTGTGTAGTGCTAATCATTTTTGGTCCGTCGAGCCGGAGATCACTATATATATAAAATAAAGAACAGTGGCGCCATCTGACGCTGACACCAAGACACAAGAAGTGGGGCGTGAACATCGACATTTAAAGAATTAAAATGAAATCAGCATACCAATGTTAATTTAATATCCAGACAAGAATCTGGAAAAGGAGTGATTTTGAAGGGAGATAAGGTAGTAGTAGAATGCCCACATGAGAAACTATAGATTTTCAGACGCGTAGTTCCATACAATTCATAAAGGTTTTAAACCTATCCAGAAATATTGAAGCTAAGAATTGATTGCACATTTATGAACAAGAGATCGATCAGCGAAATAGTTTGGATTCCTAAGATAAAATTTAATAACGACGAATATTGCGAAATGTTTTGGTGTTTAGCTTTGATTTTACCTCGGTTTCCTGCGTCTATATGTTTCCGAATTCTTCTACCCGCTCAGTACTAATTAATAAAGCATTAATCAATTATTTACAGATAAAATACTAAACTGTTCTAGCCTCTCTGTTTTCAACACGAGCTTAAATTTCCATTTTTGAAGCCTCCATTAGAGAACATCTGTATGCTTCCCTCCCCCTAAAATATTTAAAACAATATGGATTGAAACTAAACATAAAGCATTCCTAAACTATATTTCATTCAGAATAGATAGAAATTACTCAAATTTAGAAGATGTTATAAATTTGCCGTAGTTTGCAAATGTTATAAAATCTCAAAATATAATGTTGGATAACTTGTAATGAATGGCTTTGTATCTCATAGAGCATTAAATTAAGTTACTGATAAAATAATATTTTCTGTAGTAATTCTATATTTTCAGTTTGAATTTATTGTTTTTCCAAGCCATAATTTTCTGCGTTTGTGATCATCGAAACTCATAAACACTATCATCCATTTGAAACGATTTTACAGCTATCAAGAAATTATTATTGATTGATTCAAACAATGAATTCGAATTATGATTGGAATCGACAGATTTGTGTGTTTTCATATGGGGAAATTCTTCTAATCCTAAGGACAGTTAGTCAGAAGTCAGCCTCCTCAAACTTTGGGAATAATATCAGTCAACCAGATATTCTTCTCAAAAACCGATATAAAATAAAGTTTAATTAATTAACTTGGCTGTAATAGTTCAGTAACTATCCCAAGAATTTTCGAAAACATCATTTTATAAATTATAATAGGTCGAGTATAAGAATTTTTGGTACTTACGTATTAACGCCACCGAAGCTACAAATTTGGCGGTTTTTAACTGTCGCCAAATTTGGCGGTTTAATTTGGCGGTTTTTAAGTGTCGCCAAATTTGGCGGTTTTTGTACTTATATATTAACGCCAATTTGGCGGTTTTTGTACTTACGTATTAACGCCAATTTGGCTCCACTTAAAAATCGCCAAATTGGCGGTTTTTGTAAACAAGATTGCTATTTATTGGCGCATTACCGCCAATCTGTAGCCTCGGTGGCTTTAATACGTAAGTACCGAATTTTTTAACAAAATGTTTTTTTTATTAATCGTAATCAATGGTTTAAAAGAATTTTTATTTTTACGAAGAAGTTAATGTAAATGGATCAGACAATAATTTCGCTAATCCAAACGTCGGTATTTCAAATGAAATCTGCCATCACTGTTTGAAGAAACGAAACATTTCGGAATGATTTGAATAATTTCTCTTTTGTTTGAGATAAGCGATTAATATGAATAATAACTATAAAAAACATTTTTACCAATGCATTAAAAAGAAATAATAATTTTTTCTCGAAAATCTGGAGGACAAAACAAAAATTGGAAAAGTGTGAGGCGCAGGTAGAAAAAGCTGTAAGTAAATAAGAATTGTTATCACATTTATAATATATTTTATATGATGAATGTTTAATAACATTTCGTTTCTTATGATAATCATTGTGTGGTTTTATATCTTTCTTCTATTGTTTTCAGCGCCGCACGCTTTTACGGTTTTTATTTTGACCTCCAAATTTTTCAGAAAAAAATATTATTTTCTTTTTTAATGGATTGGTTTAAACTTTTTTTAAAGTTGTTTTTTATATTTATTATTTTCTAGTTTTTAGTCTTTAATTTATAACATAATTCAATACTTTAAATATTTTGGGATCTTAGAATCAATTTTTCATGATCTAATTCCAACAATTATTTTATTGGAAAGAGCTCTAAAATTATTGAAATATTGCATTGCCATGAGTCCCCAATGAATATACAAAATTTCAGATATAAAATACATTAGGCAATGAGTGAAAAATCCATCACAATATTCTGATCTTACAAACAAACATAAAATATTTCGAACTTAAATCCATTTTTCTTCAACTAATTCCAGCAATAATTTCTTTAGGAAGATCTATAATAGTATATACTTTTTTTTAATTTAAACATTTAAATTACTGTTTAAAGTATTTTATTTCTCAAAAATACTATAGATGGCGCCACTGAAACCTATCGAGTGCAAACGTAATTTTCGATTTTTTTTAAAAAAATTGATAATTGAGAGCTCTAAAATTATTAAAATATTTCATTGTCATCAAGACCCAATAAATATACAAAATTTCAGAACTCTAGTGCATTAAGAAGTGAGTGAAAAATTGATCACAAAAGTCCAAGCTTACATACAAACATGATACGTTTCGAACTTATAAAAAGCGTTTAAAAAAGAATTATTATATTGATCTGGTTGCGAAATATTTAAACTCTTATTGATAAACGTTTATTAATGAAAATAAGAAAGATGAAATATTCTTATAAATCAAGGAATAAAAGAAAAAAATTTTATATTCTTTTGTCCTGGATAGGATTTTATTCGCATTTCAACAAATTTTTCCTTGATGTTTGACTTAATTACATATTTCTGAAAAATAAAATTGTATCATTTTTAGTAATGCATTAATATATAAAGAAAACAATACGATGATGATCTTGCTTTTAGTTTGTAGTTAAAATTGAAAATTTTGTTAAATTTTCAAGAACCGATGCATGCAGCATTACTTATTGTGTTTGTTCTGTGAGATGTTTGTCATTTTAACACGCGTGTGCTGTCTGAGCATAAGAATTTCTTTCAAAATTAGGGACATTCACTATCTGAACTGCTAGCTAACCAATCATCAACTGTAGTTAAAAAGTATGTGGCATTTTCAAAAGTATTAGTGTGAAAGCCATATAAATTTTAAGACTCTGAATTAATCATTCTGTGTAACGGTGGTAGTTTTATTTTACACAACTGCACCATGGCATTATTATCTTTTAGTATCGAGATGGCAACAACTCTTATGGCTACATTCAACGCCCTGTCAAAGAAGAAAATAAACTGCTAAATATTAGAATACAGGATAAAGTACTGCAAGTAATGTCAGTCGAGGGACACTGCCTAAGTCTTCATCAATTATATTCTTCTTTATTAGTTGCTGGAATAAAAAGGTAAATGTCTCGCAAAAAAACTAAGAAGTCTTTATTTTATCATTGAATACCCTGCATTATGTAACATGCTTATTTTTAAAAAGGGATTTGCTTACAATAAAATGTAGTTTGAAATTAATTGAGGAAGTTGGTTTGTATATATATTTTGCAAGAGAAAACTAAATAATTATCAGGAGAAAAATAAATATATGTTTAGCATTTGTAGTAATTAAATATTTTCTTACAAGAGCATATATGCATTAATTAACTACATCAGTTTCAGGAAATGGATTCTATGTGTACAAACAGCAATTCAAATATAAATGTAGGAATTGTATTTTCCCAGTCTAGCTTAAAAACGTAAGTTTAATTCCTTCCTAATAAGATTTTCTCACTTTCCGAACAAGCTCATATGAATAATTGTTGTGTCAGCGGAAAGACATCGTAAGATAACGATCACGCGGTCTCTCGGTGCTAATCACGTGATGCGTGGGTATTTCTCTGTTAAGAAAATGAGTGTAGTGTTTGAATCCTAGGGAGATCACTTTATGAAATCAAGAAGAACGGTCATGCGGTAGGATTGGTGAGCCTAACGAGCTACGGGGATCTTTTCCCTGTTAGCACGGCGGCGATGGGCGATGGCTGTAACTAACTAACCTTTTAACGAGGTGTAAGTTTATATGTAACTTAAGTAAGTAACAAACCCTAAATCCCTCTTGTCTAAAATGTAAATAATACCTGTGTAAATACTTTTCTCATTTCATATTATGTTGTTTTAATAATAAATAATTTAGTTTTTAACTCCTGTTTCTCATCCTTCATCTTTGGTACATTTACCCCTAGAGTGCCCATAAGATAATAATTTTCTATAAGTTATGTTGGCTTCGACCGAGATCAATAATATTCTTATAACTATGGTTGCTCAAGCCGGGAGTCCATATCCTGCAACCATTTTTCCTATATGTATGAAGGCATGTTGCTTTACAGTTCGTTTTAGGGGTAATAATATAAATGAAAAATTTGTTTAAATGGAACATTCTGAAGGATGCCAGTTTAAAAACTTATAGTAGTAATTAATAACTTAAAGAAATGAATGCAAATGAGGCCAAGTATTCTAAGTTGTCAGTGTTTGTGTTTTTTACACGAAAGAAAAGGAGAGGATTATATACTTAGATACACAAAGAGGGCCTAAAGCATTGTTTGAAATATCAGACAATTGTTTTTAAATATTTCATCTCAAAATTCCGAGAAGTTTTTAACCCATTTGCTTGTAATAATGTGTCTGACGTGTGCATACAACTATAGAATATTTGATACTAAAAATTTTAAGTCAAAAGCAGCAATTAATTTAAAAAGCAAAACTTATTTGGAAATTACTCCTCAGATATACTTATGTCAATCAAAATAAATTTAAGAATATTTTCTGTCATAGTTTTTCACTGTCTTATAATTAGTTTTTTTTATTCAATTGTTATAATATTATTTCTGTCACATTCCATTATAATAATTGGTAAATAGAAGCATATTGGAAAATTTGTTTATTTTAAAGCTGAATAGGAAATCACTGAATTTTTTAAATAATATTTTTTAATTAATTGAGATACATTATTTGTTTATCAAAAATCCCCTAAAATTAATAAGGATTGTAGATATTTCAATGGTTTTTTTAAAATATGTTTGAATGGTAAGTTATCGAGGCCGTTGACATATTCATGCCGCTGGGAAAGTTCCAACTAAACAAGGAATTGAAGAAGTGGAAACTATGTATCGCATATTTCTTGGCGAATAAATATTTTAATGTTTTTCAGCATTTAAGTATGTAATAAGAACTAAAAAATTTTTTGACAAATTTTAATGTTCATATAGGCAATTAAATAGTATGAATATTTTAAACTTTATTTTGCATGACTGTATAAACATTTAATTATTTCATTCAAAATGCTGCTATTCTAGCTTAATTTGGGCTTTTAAATATTAATGTTTTTTAAGTTTTCTTCGTTCTTAATAGCAGTAGCTGTATATATTGTATTAAATGGAATGCACTAGTTTTTGCTTATGCATGTCATTCCTGAGATTTTCCTAAAACCTTGCTTGCCTCTTATCTGTTTATTAGGATGTGTTGACTTAGATAATTGATTATCTCAGGATGTAACATTTTTCAGTTCAAGTAAAATCTTCCTGTGTTTATAATCATTTGACACAAAAAAAGCATTTTTTTTTGTACTATTTAATATATATTTTTATATTTACTTAAGAAACTCAAAATCCAGTTCTAAATTTGATATACTGTTTAAGAATATTAGCTATATGGTATGTGGCTTTGCTACTGTTATTGCATATCAGAATACTTGAAGAATTTTATAATTGTTGAACTGTCTAATTTAAGCTAATATTTTCATGCCAGTTTCGAGGGTAGTTAGTTTTCTTCATTTAATTGCAGAAGGACTTTCACAGAGTTGATGTTTATCTACTTTGGCACAAGCCACTAAAAATCTGCATCAGACGTGGTCTAAAATGGCGATACTGAGATTGCCTTGAATCTGATCGGTCCCAATTGAGGATGTGTTACGATATTTATGAGAAGACACACAGAGAAAAACATTTCCACTCCTATGGAAAAGAAAATTCAAGAGAGAGAATTGTATGGAAAACAGATCATGAAAAATGCAGTGGGTAAAAATAAGAAGAAACGATTGCCTTTCGAAAGACAAATTTCCACCAGCAATTTTATTGCTTCTTTCTCTTTTTCCTATTTAATGACGGTCATCTTTTGCACCTTTTAGAATTGGAGTTATTAATTTCATGTTTTACGACATACCAAGAACCTGAAGCGGTGTAATTTCGAAACAGCCCAGAATTGTAAGTAAACAGATAAATAATGGACTTCGGTTTAGCCTCATGTTTCATCCATGCACTGAGAAAAGTCAAAATAAAATTCTTAGCATCGTTTCTCAATACAATTTCTGTTTCTTTGCAAGTTCATCAAAATGGTTACTTAAGATGCCTGAGGTTAGTGTAAATAAGGTCTTCCTAAATATTTAAATGCGCAGCGTAGTGTTCTGAGGAATTCATAAGCTACCTTTATCAGTTACGATTTTTTTTTATGTTCACTATGATTCAGATTGTATTAATTTCCATGTTAAACGAAAGTTTTTTTCAGATGTTATCACTTTGGTTATTTTAAAATTGAATTTCCCACTTACATTCCCACGTTACGAAGTTGGTTCACTCTCTTATTGTCAAGTTTATTCTGACATCACGGGTTTCAAGTGTAAATTATATAAATGAAACATTACATATCTCCAAATTTGCAAACCTTTCCTTGCGGGTAAAATCAGATTTTGTGCCAGAAAATTTTTTAAAATTATTTTGTTTATAAACCATGAAAGCATTAGCATTTCTTTTCCATCATGAAATTTTTCTTCGGAAATCTGTAATTGTATTGTAGATATCTTGTTTCTTCTCTCTATTTGTTACCCTATTAGCACAAAAGGATCTACAATATTGCTACGGATCTTCACTATATTAAAAGGCAATCAGAAAATCGAGGACCAACATAGAGATATCGTGACATATCTTATTCTAATAGGGTTACAACCTCTCCAAATGCTTTTCACTTTTTCGACTCCGCATCTTTTTCAAACTCCACTGATTAAAAATTGTTACATTCACATTTACACTACATGATCAAAGGTATCCGGACACTTTCGAAAGTTTTTTTCAAATTTCTCCAGAAAGACTAGAAGAACTGCGCTGGAACTTCAACCATATAATCAAAAGGTTTGAAATCACATTTTACTATGAAGATTTTGTCACGAGGACATTTAGGGGACGGACCAGAAATTGATGGAAGAGAAAATGATTTTGGCTCACTCCGTTTCACAGAATTTAGATAATGTTTTTCAGCTAATATCAATGGATTTGAGTATATAACATGCAGAGTTTTCAACCAAATTATTCAAAACTTACAGAATACTTAAGAATATGCCATAGAAACAACGTATTAAAGTTTGAAATAAATAACTCGAATAATAAAGAAAATATGTGCATTTTAGTAAATAATATATGCATTTTAGTAAATAATTTTTACTGTGCATGTGCGAAACATGGCACAATTTGTCTTTCATAATTTGGAAGCCAGATATATAGGAAAACTTATATAAAAATTCCAGTTAGATGCCATTAAGATTTAAAAAGATATCGCCATTTTAGCGAGTAGAATTTCAGTTTCTTTTTAAGTCCAACAAAATGATGAGGGTTTTTTTCACAAATTGATGTATTTTAAACTTTAAACTTCGAATATTAATCGTCGAACTGAAATTTAAGTGATAAATTTAATTTATAAATATACATGGGTATTTAGGATATTCAACTTTCATACAATTCAATATAACTATGCGCAGTAAAAATACACACAATTGCTCTAATATTCAAAGTATTTACTTCAAATTTTAATACTGTACTTTAACATATTACCAAGTATTCCGTGAGTTTGGTATAATTTGGTTGAAAAATCTGCATGTTGAAAGAAAAAACATACAGGGGAAGTTGGAATTTTTTTAAGAAAACTTTTATATCTTCTCGTATATTCGTCCCTATTTTATGAAAATGCATGTTAATATCGTGTACATTACACAAAACCATTGATGAAAAATGCAATTCATTATCTACTTTCTGTGAAACGGGGTGACACAAAATAATTTTCTTAGTCTTCAATTTCTAGTCGGTCCCCTAAATGCCCTCGTGACAGAATCTTCACGGTTAAAAGTGAGTCGAAGCCTATTCATCACATGGTCGTAGTTCAAGTGCAGTTATTCCAACCTTTCTGGAGAAATGCTGAAAAGTGTGTAAACAGGAAAGTGTCTTGGGTATTTTTGATCATATAGTGCAGAGGTTCTCAACCTTTTTTTCCCTCGCGTTCCCCTTGAATAGTCTTTTCATTTTCACGTACCCCCTATTGTCCTACCCCCCCCCAATCATCTGTCTATTCAAAGAAGATTGTACCAATATTATTAAGGGCTTAGGTAAGCTTAAGAGTCAAATAACGCGAATTAATGGCATTTGCAGGACTTATCTTTGATTTTATAAATTATTCCAATTTTAAAATAGTATTAGTTAAACGGCAAAACAAATAAAAACAGTACTGTAATAATTTTACGTTAACTTATAAGTTTAGCTAAAAATTACACTTCGTAATAATCAGTTATTCAAGTGCAAGAAAATTTCAATGCTATCCTTGAGCTTGTTTCGTGGAGCTGAGTTTTATAAAATAGGGTTCAAAAGAAGAAAGATATAATTTTATGTCTGGAGCTCCGTCAAGTTTATTTCGGTATTTATTCTTAATATATATATAGGACGAGAATGCTCTTTCCACAAGTTCTGTGTTCGTGAAAGGTATTAAATATTTTATTGGTTTAACACCGAGTTCTTGGTACTCTTCTTTCACTGCTACCTAGAAGTCAATCAAATTTCTTTTTTTAAATTCAGATTCTAAAGAAGAATCAGTGGAAAGTTCAATCAATTTTCTTTTCAGAAATTGTTAAATTTTTCAGCTTTTTGAAAAAACGCTTCGTTGAATGGATTTAGAATCTGCATCACTGCGCTTTGGAAAATATTGTCTGAATGACAACTTAAGTCCTTTTAAAGGTGCTATTATACTATTTTTTACTTGTTTTGTTAATTTAAGTTCGTTCTCAGATTAAAAGCTGTGAAGTGTCTCAAAAACTTAATACTGGTTTTTTTATACAGGATTCCCAAAAATTCAGCTTCTTAAGCAAAGACTCGATTTTGTCAGTTACCTTAAAAATGGTTATGGAATGGTTCTGCAACCCTAAATTAAGTTTATTTATTTCTGAAAAAATGTCAGATAAGTACGCAAGCTGCCGCAACCATTTACTTTCATAAAAATTTAGAGATCAACGTAAAAGTGTGGTGTTCAAAAAAACATATGAACTTCATGTCTCAGTTCAAACAATCTTGTGAGTACATTTCCTCGCGAAAGCCATCTCACTTCTGTGTGCAAAAGTAACTTAGTATGTAGGCTTCCCATGTCTCCACACAAAGATTTGTACAATCGGGTGTTAGTTGAATTAGCAGCTAAATGGCGCATTAGTAAAGATTGTGTCATGTTGACATTTGACAATATCTCTCCACAAACAATGCTTAGTGGGTTTGGACAATCTTCATCACCGTAGTGGAAATTCCATATTTTAAGTATTCGTTAGAATATTTTATCTTCTTCGGAGGCGCACTGATGTTTTGGGGTTTTTTTTTTAACAAAATCAATTGTATTTCTTACCTGAACAGGCCAATCAGTCGGCTTATGCACTTCATGATTATCATCTTGCTGATCCACAGTTATCTCCATAGCTGCCAAATTGGGTGTTCGAATTTCAGTTCTAGATGCCGATCTTTTAAGAGTTCCAGTTTTTAGCCACTTGTCCATTTTGAGAAATCAAACAATATCGCATTGAAGTCACTCTGAAGATAAAGCACTTCAAATTGAGCACGCATAGCCCACGGAGAAAAAGAATTTCATAGTCTACAAACACCATTTTTGTGCCACAAAACAAACCAATTAAATTGAGCATCCATAAAACCCAAAGCTTGATTTATATGAACAGTCTTTATTCATTATGCATCCCGATCGAGTGATGCCTGTGTTTAATCATGCTTTAAATAAAAACGTTAAAACAAGAATCCTTGAGAGGATTCCGGATTGTTCTCGATAAACCTAAACTAGAAGAACAAAATAAGAAGCATACTACACTGACTCCTAGTGAGGCTACAGCTTTTGCAAACACAGAGATGATTCGTGCATAATCGGGGCTGGTGAAGACAAACTATCAATCATTTACCAGGTTTTCTTTCTTTTTTCTTATTTTGAGCATAGGTTTTAGACTAGCACATCTTTTACTTTTCACACGAACTTAGGAAAACAAAATACTGTAACTTTTTTAATCCTTTATATTTTCTTGTGTCCGCCATTACCGACTTTGATTTCGCGTACCCCAACTGGTCATTCGCGTACCCCTAGGGGTACGCGTATCACAGGTTGAGAACCTCTGATATAGTGTACGTCGATACAGTGTAACGGCTATGTCGCAATTATTTTAAAATCGGATCTTATTATTTTAAAAACGTTACAAATCGAATCAATCAATCGTCAATGTACTTATTCTATTAATTATTCATCCCTATACTTTGAATATTTCCAATTCTGAAGTTTGTAAACTCTGGCAGAAAGTATTATAAGCCCAAATTGCCATATCGATTATCCCAAATAAAAGACCACAACTCCTTATTCCATGCATGAACTCTGACAAAACACAATTAGGATAAAATATTTTCGCAAATGCATGCGATCTAATTAACGAGTCCCGTTCCTTTTCAATGCAGTATTTCGCTGCACTTAAGATATATCTTGAACGAGAGGAAAGATTCGAATGAAAGGAAATCAATTAGGATATTTCTAGGAATATAATCGACTCCAGACGACACACTTATCCTAACAAGATACTTTATTTAAGGAGAAAAGAGCTGATGCATAAAGCTAAATAAGGAATCAGTCGGAGAAGTGAATACGCTTCATTTGAATTTTGGTGTTATTCTTAGACTCACTGAGTGAAGAATGCAATTAATTATAGTGTGATATAGAAGCAGGAAAATTCATTTATTCGTTCATTTGCAGTGGTGATGTTTTCAAAGAGACGTATTGGATTAAAGTTTTCTCTATTTTAATTTAAGATTGGTTGAATAGCATTTCCTTATTTAAATATATTGATTTGATTTACAAAAAGACACAATATATCTAAATATTACTTGCAGTAAAATTTGGAAAACGAAGTTTTCCATCTTGGAATTTTAGTAATTGAGTTAGTAGATTTCAAATTTTAGTTCAAATTGACAAAGCGAATTAATACAATAATCACCAGTTCTTTTTTAGCGATAATTTTTATTCTGAACTCGCGTGCCTAGAATAAAAATCGTGATAAATGGTAAAAAAATGAATGATAAGCTGTTTTTCTTTTATGAATTAATTACTTCTTAAGCTTTGATTAATTTTTATTTAAAAATTTTCTCTTAACTAAACAATATTTCATCTTTTGATTCAATAAAATGTGAAAAAATATTTTACGATCATTGAGTATAAAACTTAAATAAAACACTAAAATTTTCGAAACTTATTATATATTTTATCTAGTATACTTGGACAGATCTTGGATGGGAAAATCTTTGCTTGAAATCTTCCTATACCTTGTTTATACAATATTCTACATTTATAAAATATAATTTCTACCAGCATGTAATAACTTGAAATTTTGATGAGTGTTCAAATTCCTACAAAAATGTTTATTTGCGTGTCGTTGGAAATTGAATGAGTATAGAACAATATAAAATCAACACTATACAATCTGATCTAAAATAACAGTTCTGTTTGAGTCTTATTGTGTGAAGGTAAATTTATCAGCCTGGAAGATACACTTCTCGAACGTGATGAGTGTTGTTTCAAGTAATAAAATCTTTTCCAATTTACTTTGATTGCTCTTTTTAATCTTTCCTCGGTCACATAAAACAGATACGACTGTAGCTTGTGCTATAAAGTCATTACAAGTTCTCAAAGAAGCACCACAATGGATATCTCAAAAGCATTTCTTCTGATGAAAGTACGATACTAAAACAACTATTAAATCATTGGAAATCACAACGACCTTATTTTACTTCCCAACAAAATAAAATTCTTTTTGATTTTCTAATAGCGGTTGCCTTTGATTATGTCTCTATTAATTTTTTTAGTGAAGCTAGAGATAAAAACGTGGATGTTTTTCTAATAATGTTGAATGCCAGTGACATATCTAGTCCAGTGCAGTAAAACCTCGATTATTCGGCTTCTATCAACTGAGGTTTCAGTTAACGAAGTCGATAAAAGAAAATTTAATTATCAATTGTTTCTAATAAAGGTGTTAAAATTGGAACTCAAACCGAATATCGTGATCGGGAGGTGATCTTTTATAAATCAAGAATTTATTTAGAGGAAAAAATCAATTCTGAAGCGCTTCATTGGCGATGTTAGCGAATTTCATGCCTTTTCATTTTTAAAAAATAGCAATGTTAACGTGTCGGTAAGGTTTCTATTGCTTCTTTGAGAACACTCTTAAATAAAATCGTTGGAAAAATGTAAAGGAAAGAACGAAAATCATTAACATTCGCCAATCCTCTTATGAAAACTATCTAATGTTTCAAAAAGACATTAAGACAAAAAGACAAAAGAAGTTTGATACTAATAAAAGAGTTTGTTAAATTGTTAATCTTGCGGATTTATTTTTAGAATTTCAAATAGACAGTATTGGAAAATCTTGCTGAAAAGATTGAGATATTTTAATCTAATTAACTTAGCTTTAGAATTCTTTTAAAATAAATGAAAACATTGCCAAACTATATTGGAAAACATAAAAAGACACCTCAGAAAATAATGGTAAAGTAATTACACCGTTGCCTTGCAACGGAGTATCATTAAATTTGCTTTATTTCAAAATCGTCTGCGTGTAATCAGTTATTTATTAAATTTTGAAAAATTAATAAAAATTGAAGGAAAAATGTCACAGATATAAAATTGGTATCATTGTAAAGGTATCTTCCCCATGTCTTAAATAATAAGAATACAAAGTTTGGTTGAAATTGATGCAGTGGTTTAGGAGGAGATGTGTAACATACCCACATACCCAGAATGACTTTTATTTATATTAAGATTAATCGATTTTTCGGCTATCCGAGGTGATTAAAGGCTTGAAAACTGTCCCACTTTCTAAAAAAACTTCATATTGACTTAGTTCAAAGACAGATTCGATTTCTTTTATTTTATTTACAATTTGTGCGAACACCTGGTCCGGGGTCATAAAAGAATGCCCTGTAATGGGATTCTATTTTCTTAAAGTACATGGGGGCATACATGGCAAACCAGTATTGGAGTATAAACATCAATGTGATTTTCCTTCTTTTGCCTCCACACCCATCAGTCTACATCTAAGGACAATAACACTTGTTTAGTCGGTTTTGTTGAGCACGTGAAACAAAGCTGGAGAAATTTCATTCGAAGCCTTTCCGGATCCATACCCTCCAAGTGTATATGAATCCATTATTGTTGGTGAAGGAATCTTTTGATGAGACACGTACGATAATGAAGTTATCTAGGTACAGCTGCCTGCTGTTATTCGTCGATTGAAGAGGGACTTTCTGCAAGGAAAGCTTTTTAGGCAATCAAAGTTTAAGGTAAGTAGGTCCTGCCTCTCTTCTCTTCTAAGAAGAAAAAAACCACAGTTCGCTTTTGATGTAGCATCGATTCAGTCATAAATGTTTTACCTGCTCTGATCCTTTCATTCATTTCCAAACATTTAGATTGAACATCAACACTAGGCGAGCCAATATTAACTCTGGTGTTGAAAAGGATTCTGAAGAACCAGAGACTAATTGTGAAAGACTCGTATTATGCACCGGAGGTCTTAATACACCTTAACTTTTTGATGTTCACTTAACTGCTGAGATGATTTCTCACTTGAGTCTTATTATGACAGTAGTGAGATTGAATGCGCTACAGTGTTTTCATGAAAGCGATCACAACTTTCTTTTTTGGCTTAAATGCCACTGATCTCCGGTCTACCCCCTTCTTTTTTTATGGCAAAGCGAAGATTTCCGTGAGGGCAAAGCAAAAGTTTCCGTGAGGGCATAGCGAACATTTCGTGAGGGCATAGCGAACATTTCGTGAGGGCAAAGCGAACAGGGAATTTAACGCTTTTTCCCCTTTCCGTCTTGCATCTGTCTTCCACATTTATTCTTATACATAAATAAATGAAGTATTATGAATAGATTCCATCGATGCAGTTTCGAGACTTCTTTTTTCCACTGTTCATGTTCGAGCCAAAAATGGTCCCGGTTCAATACCCCATTATAATTAAGATCCGCGGTGCATGTGCGCCTGTTGAATGTTAAATCATACAAAGGGGGCCAAATGGCCTTCCACTGGTGTAGCGCATACATAACACACCCTAGACCGCCTTTCTACTGGGTTTAGGGTAAAAAGAGCCGGGGGTGAATAGAACTAGACAAAAGCACAAGTAGGACGCCGGGCGGCAGCCCCCACCGGCAGAAAACGCACACGAGAACCCCAACACAGCGAGCGAAAGAGCCTGGACACCAAGAGGCACACCAGACCTGCCACAGCAAAGCCTAATGCAGATTTATTGAAATCTTCAAAAATCTTTACAAACTGCACCGTAACCGTTGGTGTGGTACGGGAGCTTGGAGAGAAAGGTGCCAACTCAAGTATCGTCCTCGTCAACTGACATTGGTTTAAAATTACGAGTCCGTCCCAAAATACCCATTTAAAACGGGATGTTAATATAACTGAAACTAAACTAAGCTGAACTGAAGACGAAGAACTTCAACATTTTTATACATCTGGTTCAAAATCTACAATAATCTGAAAAACCAAACTCGAACTTATCACATTGTCAATATTATCAGCTGTAAGCCTGCGTTTAGTAAGGTTTACGAAGCTACCGTTGCGCTACGTGGCGAATTTTGAGATTGACTGGTTTTAAATCCGAACTTTTAGTGGAGATGGCCAGTTCTGCACCACACCCTTAATTTTCAGGCGCATTTTAACCTTGGATTGGGCCAGTTTTTGAACATTTTCGTGTTATCAATTTGTAGAAGAGATCAAATGGTCTTAAAATCTTTGTAAAACGCATTTGTTAAAAAAAAGGAAGATGGCCAATTTCGCAACTACATGACATACTTGTCCCCTTTAATTTAAATATAATAACTAAATATTATATTCTTGTCTGTTGATATGCTATGATTTGAATCCTTTATGTTGGAGGATATATTCATTCTCCAAATCCAAGTTGAAATATTTTCTCATTTTCTGATAAAAGTTATCTTTCTTTATTCAAAAATTCGTTTCATTTTTCTCATTTTCTTTTTTTTAACATTAGAAACAATAAACAATATTTTTGTTTTCAATATTCGCCTTATCTAAAGATAATAAAATAGAAAAGAAATTTCGATAGTTATTATTCAAATATTAAGTTCAATGAAAGGAGATAAAAAAGGATTGATGGGGAGTATAAATAAAATTGATATGAAGATTTGGGATTTAATGCTAAAAAGACAATAACGGCTGTTTTTAAGCTACACAAAATTTCAAAAAATATATAAATCATTTAAATGAAATAAATGCATTCTAACTATAAGTAAATTAAAATTGTTGCTGATTGTGAAAAATAAAGTATAATTTTTAAATTTAATGTTTATAAAAAAAAGTCTCTGAGAATACGTTGAAATGTTGTTCAGAAATATAATCTAATTAAATTGAATGAATAAGTGGGCCTGCTATTTATTGAAATATTCTTTTATTTCTGCATAATAGTCATAATATGGATCAAAACAAATATTGAACAATATTCTGCAGGGAATTATTTGAAGTAAAAAAAATCCATCTTTTATTAAAGTAGTTGCTATTAGACTTGAAAACCATGTTTCTGTTGCATATTTGAAAATGAATTCAAATGTATTCTTTATTTTTAAGTATAAAAGAAAAAACAATTTATTTATTAAATAGATGCGCCTTTATACTGCACCATGTTAATACCTAAAAGTTATCTCCGTACGTTTACTAACTAATTTAAATAATTAAATTATATTCCTATTTGCAGAAAATGCTTATTTTTGTTACAGAGAGAGAATATGATAGAGAATATAAGCTTATTAAATGAATAATTCATACGTTTACTGAAAAATATACTTTAATTTTTTTAATTATTGATGTTATGAACAATAGGAATCATTGAAGTACAAATATTATTATTATAAACAAAGCAGTATGCTATAAAATTAGCTATCATTTCATTTTCTCACTAAACATAAAATATTTACAAAAACAAGTCATTTTGTCAACGAAAAAATATTATATTTCTTAATATTCGTGCGAGGATTTTGCTGCTTTCAATACACTTTCCTTATTTAATAAGTATTTTTCTCTGGGAATTCAAACTTTTAAAGATGTATATGATGAGACATTTTTTCTTGCTCTCTTTAGCAGTATCATTACATGCTCCTTTTCCTATATAGAAACACGGATAGGGAATTATTTTCTTAAAAAAACACAAACATATTAATTTGCCGGATAACACGATATTTACTTATTTAATCGCCTTTTAAAAGTGATATTTAATAACATGAGAACTAAACTATTGATATTTAGTAATATGAGAACTAAGCTAATGATGTTTAATAATATG
>BGPR01027904.1:641-20369 GCA_013235015.1 Araneus ventricosus
GATTAAAAAAATTATTATAAATTTATTTGAACGAATTTTTTTCCAATCAAAATTTTTTCGACAGCTTTTGTTTACAAATTTTGTAAAGGAATTCTGAAAGAAGGTATTTCCAAAATTTCTGGAACCCCCAAGATTATTCTGTAGGATACTTAAAAAATTAAGGTAGTGAAGCAGCTCTGGCATAGAAAAAAAACATTGGCAGCTTCAAGGAACACATCTTAACCCTGTGAGCCCTATTCCGCCTGAAATCGCCCCATTCCACAGAGGCCGGACTGAGTCGGTTTCGGGCGCCAGAGTGAATTCTAAGGGAGAAAAGTGGTTAATTTCGTTGTTGACAATTGATCGTCCAAACTTTGGTGTCGTCCTCCTGGAATTTCTGTGAAGAAAGGAAGAATTCTGTTTTCGTGAACTAAAATTTACTTCAGTTCTTAAGGTACTGGAATTATCACTCTTACCGGATTCAGAGAGTTAAAGAATATCAAGCACAGCGGTTCTAGAGCCACATGGGTACTTTTCCGTCAGCCGGGCGCAAATGTCACCAATTGTGAACCAAACGCGAGCCAAGTCGAAAAGCGAAGTGATTTGGCGCAAATGTCGCCAAGTGAATCAAACTCGAGCCAAGTCGCCAAGCGAAGCGATTTTCCGTAAGGCGGGCGAAAATGTCGCCAATTGTGAACCAAACGCTAGCCAAGTCGCCAAGAGAATGGTTGTAAGAAATTTGGCGGAATTCTACATTATTTGGCGATTTTTCGCTTGCGCCGGCTAACGGAAAAGTACCGCCACATGTTATCTTATCGACTCAAAATTAAATAAAAGTTTGAACAGCGGGGACAAGGAAGGGTATAGGTGTCTCGGGCGTCACTCGTAAGCGACGCTATGGGAACAAAACATCAATATGTCCATGCCACTTCCTTAAAGCAAATTATGTTACAGGGTCGAAAAAATAATAGCGTTCCCCGGTCGCCACTTTACCCTTGCTTCGCCACTGAGTTAGATTGAATGCAACATCTTAAAATGAATCAGTTGGTGCATTTACACTGAAAAGCACCACAGCAAACATAGAAATAGATATACTTTCATAAATTAAGGGGGCGACATACGACTCTTTAACTTTGAAAAAATGGTGGAAAACTGTCTAATTCGAAACATTATATCTCTAAAACAATGCAATTCACAAACTCACTTTTTTTCTAGAAAAATATCTGTCATTTCTCTTATAGTACACACATTTTCAAACCTTAATATTGGTATATATATATTTGAGAGAGTAATAAATATGGGTATAATTTTTGCAGAAAAAATTATATAGTCACCTTGCGCCCATGATTACGGATAAAATATTTGTCTAAACACAATATTTTGGGTATCTAAATAATCCAAACAGTCTGTTAAGAAACTGAACCTCGATTTATTAACATTTAAATTTAATTTCTAATTTAACTATCAATTTAAATTAAAAATGTTAAAAATAGTAAAAATTTCAAATTTCTAACCCCCAAAAAACTTCTTTGGAGAAACATGTACAAAAAATGTGGTTCAATTTGTAGAAAATAGCAAAATACAAATTCAGTAAAACCTTTATGTAAAAATATTCAATAATTCTTGAGATATCGTGCGCGCAATATAAAAAAAACACATTTTGAAATAGCGCTTTAAAGATATGGCCATATTCAATGTTTACGTTGAAGAGCCGATTCCTTCATAACTTCCATAATTATAAGAATTTTTTTAACGCGTATTGTTTTAAATTGTTAAAAAAAGACAGGGAAATAATATATATTATTTTTAAAAAATCGAGAATTTTCGATGTTAAACAGTCGTATGTCCCCTCAATTTTTCATGTTTCTCGAATTTGTAGAATACGAAGAGAAAGTCAAACAGTTCAATACAGAGATTTTTTGAAGAATCTTCACGTTACAGGAACTTATGGAATTGCCTTCTTCCTCCGTCCAAAAAATATATGTCAGTTTGTTCGAGTATCTATGAACATGATCATTTAAAACTGATCCATCTAGAGGAATAAAATTCGGTTCGATGTCCAAAACCGTGATTGCTTTATCAAATTTTGAACGAAATCTATCAAAGGGAGTTCTGTCTGTCTTCTCGCCCGTGTGCATCTTTGGGTGATTTGAATCATGCGAATTAAGGAAAAAACAATTTTGTATTTTCGGTCGAAATAAAACCGGAAGAGTAGATTTCATTTTAAAAGAATCTTTATTAGTACCAATAAAATATTTTTCCCTGAATATGCATTTAATTCAACTTAACATCTTTCAATCAATTTTTTAATGTTCAGCCACAAATGTCTAAATCTTTATAAATGAGAGTAAGGAACGTACAAAAAATAATTGTGGAAGTTTATTTTGAAATTTCTTAATAGTTGTTAATGAAAAATTATTAATTTCTTAATTAAAATTCCTTTTTTAAAACTAATATTCATCAATTCAAAAATCTAACTCTAATTATTTATTATCTAAACATCTAATTATTCAAAATTAAATAAAAAGGCCTATTTTAAGTTTTGCAGACGTCGTCATTACGCACCCTAGTAGCAGACGATGCTGTACAATATTGTACGACATCCTCACGATATTGTGCGGTATTCAGAATATCAATGACATCGTGAGGATATCGTACAATATCTGGTGCTAATCGGGCAGTTAAGAACATTAAATTACAGTATCTCCATGGTTATTTAACACGGACCGCCACTGATTCAGACATACTTAAATAACAAAAAAAAATTCAGAAATTAAAGCAATTTTTAATTTAAACTGCGATTTGCCCCAAAAAATCCGAAAAAATGATATTTTAATGTTATGTTAATAGAATATTCAGGGAACCCAGTGACGGTTTTTCGCACAGACGCTAGAGGCGCTTGCTTCGTGTTTCGAGTCTCTGGAGGGCCTTAAAATCTATTTGACGTACATCACAGTGCTGAGCTGACGGCGAAATAACATCACTGGGTATGGGGTGGGACCCAAAACAATTTTTCGTCTGAGGCCTCATATTATCAACATTCTTCACTGAAGGGACCAGAGAAAAAAATTCGAATCAGTTGTTGTTGTTGTTACTAATCTCCAATCGATTCTGACGGAGTGAGACCAGATTAAGGAATCCGTTGACTTTGGTGAAATCAATGACTAAAAGGGGAGAAGAATAAGGGGTCTATTCTGGTACCCCCTGTTGGGTTGGGTTCCACACATTAACAACGGAACCCAACCCAACTCCCAACCCAACCGGGGGTACCAGAATAGACCCCTATATTTCTTTCCAGTCAAGTCCTGGACAGTCCAAAATGTGTTTAGGTGATGATTGATGTTGCTGGCATTTAGGGAAGAGCGGATAGATCTTGTTGCCCTCAGAATATGTAAGGCATTTCATGTGGCCTCTGGCAAGTCGTGAAAGACAGGTACTGGACTGCCCTGTCGTATGGAAGGGATAGGGAAAGTCCTGGTTTTCTTCCTTTGTACCAGTCGTGAGAGGGAGGCACCAGCCACTCCGCCTTGTTTTGGGCTTTTTTCCGCAAAATAGTTCTAGCAAAGTAATCTCTGAAGAGGAGGGGATGGGATGACTTGAGCCCTCCTTTGCAAAATTGTCGGCCAATTCATTTCCGTGAATATCTACATGCGAAGGGATCCATTGAAAATGTACATCATGCAAAAATTCGAATTTAAAACATTCTGATTAGTCAAGTTCCGATTTATAAGAATCCCTTCTTTTGTATTTCGCAGTCACGTTAAACGCTAGTAATAGCTTTTTACTTTTGTGTTGATATTGTGGCGCGGTGAGAACTGTAATCATGTTAAAGCCCGATCTGCTACTTCGAACCCGATTAAGATCTTCGACCTTCTGTTGTAATTTTGTGCTGGAACTTTTTGTAATTTGCATTTTTAGTAGTTCTGTTTTGTTTTAGTTCTGTCCTACGATATGGCAACAGGCTTTTGCCATTGATATATATTGTTGTGTTTTGTGAAATAAATTGCTTAAACCTTTCTTATAGTTTCTTTCATTGCATTATCTTTTATTTTAGAAAGCGTTAGAATTTAACGTTTTGTAATCTGCTTATGGTCGGAGGATATAATACTAATTGGAGTCAGGAACTTCTTCATAGTATTACTTTATTTAATTTTATTTTTGTATTTTATTACAGAGCTACTAAAATGGAATTATACTCATGTCAACAAGATGTGTTATGGTAGGATTGAGTTATCCACTCCGATATACGACATCTGCGTGGATATTCGGGTATGTAAATATGCTCTAGCCACCTTAGCAATGGGCGATTGGCCAGAAGTTTGCGGCTGGGTAGACAACGTTGTACCGAAAGTTTGTTGCGGAAATCCTGTGCTTCATGGAAGAGCAACAAGGAGAAAAATTAAAGAAGAAAAGGAAAGATATTCATGTATGTTTTCCATGTCTTTGAAAATATTTATTATTGATAGCGAAGAGTCTGCCATATGAAATTTTCTTGGAAAAAATTATGTCATTTCTTCAAATTTCGTTGCATTTAAAAGAAGACCGGGCAACGGAGGCTCGATAGCTCAGAAACAAGCAGTGCTGCTAAAGAAATTTTAAAATTAACTTTTTATATCTATTAACTCTCAATTTTTGCATTCTTCGTTAGATTCAAAAATATTTTAACAGAATTATATTTTAATGCAAGCAGCAAAAAAAAGCAGTGCTGCAAAAGAAATTTTAAAATATTTTTAGATTAACTTTTTATATCCATTAACCCTGAATTTTTGCATTCTTCGTTAGATTCAAAAATATTTTAACAGAATTGTATTTTAATGCAAGCAGCAAAAAAAGCAGTGCTGCAAAAGAAATTTTAAAATATTTTAAAATTAACTTTTTATATCTATTAACTCTGAATTTTTGTATTCTTCGTTAGATTCAAAAATATTTTAACAGAATTATATTTTAATGCAAGCAGCAAAAAAAGCAGTGCTGCAAAAGAAATTTTAAAATATTTTTAAATTAACTTTTAATATCTATTAACTCTGAATTTTCGCATTCTTCGTTAGATTCAAAAGTATTTTAACATAATTATATTTTAATGCCTGTTTGATCTGTATTAACACAAAAAATGACTTTAAGACTTGTACTTCATATAATGTTTATTTTTTATCATTAGAATAAGTTATATTTATATGAATGAATGATTTATGAACAGATAAATCTAAAAAACAAACTTTTAACCAATAATTTTTATGCAGAGATATGAGTGAATATTAATGCAAATAAATTAAAAAGAAAGAAATGTAGAAGGCGAGAAATCATTATAGAGTAATGTACCAAAAGAGTGTCAATTTCTGTCTCTATGAATGGGTATAAACTGCTTACCTTTGTATATTCAATACCATCATTGTATACTATTTTTTCCTAATTTACGCATCATTTCAAGATGTGCGTTAATTGGTTTCCTTTCTGAGCTGTAAGCAAGAAGTAAACCTCTTTGCAATTGTGTTCAGATTTCGATGAGCGACAATAGGTTTTCGCACTCAAATTGTGGCTGTAGCTTGATTAAAAATGTTCTTATCTTAAATTGTTTAGGATCATCACAAATTTCTAAGGAAATATCGATAAATATCAAGAAATGAAATAAGTAAATTTAGGGAAAAATTGCCCTGGCTGTAGTGTTGCAAGACCAAATGAACGAACCACCACTGGGTCTGAGAGGCATCGAGAGAATGAGTGGCTTAAGTATACAGCTATGTCTAAAATGTACTTGAACAGGGTCGAAGAAGCAGTTCTGAATATTCTTTTCGGTTTTATAAGTACCATATTGCTTATCTACAACTAATACCGCTTCATGATGGTTTGAGTGGAAAAAAAAATTGCCGATAACTTTGCCAAGCCTTTTTGTTTTGTTTGTTTTTCGAATACGTTTGATGTTAAGCTAATTTTTTAAAGAAGCACTTCACTTTTGAGAAAAAGATAACTCTGGACAGTTTTTGCTCCTATTCTTGAAACAGAAGTCTCTCAATTATCCGATATCAGGGATAATTCTTATATAGATAGACAATTATGGGTTTTAGTGAAAAACACTTAATTGCAAAATTAAAGTACTTTAAATTTCCTACAAAAAAAGCACTACCTTTTTCCGTTGCATCAATAACTTAGAAAATAGCGGGGATGAAAAAGAAAATATTTCTTTGATTATTTATTGTAATGGTAAAATCAATTAAAAGTGCTGAAGCAACAATTTTTAGAAAATCCTCATGCCTATATAATTATACAAGGGTAGTATTGTATATGTTCAACGTAGTGGTGGTGGGGCGACAAACCTATTTGATGAACGATCATGCTCCCTTCATCCCCTCACATCCGTTCCCCTCCACAAGATGTCTTCGATGCATTCATACTGTTTTTCCACTCGCGTGTTTTCAGCTTTTGGTTCTCTTAGCTCTCCAAATGAGTGTATTTAGACAGTATAATATAATTCTACATATCTATGAAGTAGATACATAGAAGAGTAAATCTAAAATACTGTCGTTGCATAAGCGGGTTTTAACATAGACGCTCGAAACATTTCAGATTCACAACTTGTAATTTTTAACATCTAGTCAACATACAGGGCCCCACTTACATAAGGGCCACCCCCTCTTAACTTCAGAACGACGACAACTATAGTGATGAAAGTAGTTTCTATATAGTCATGTATATATATTAACAAAAGAAAACATTAAAACCATTTCAGAAAAGAAAAGACCAAAATAACAAAACAGAACATTACGCTAACGTCCGAGACGTGTCATCAGCAGGGAAATCCCGAACGAGCGTATACTTATTATCGGTGCATTCTAACACAAACTCTAGCTATCATGCTAAAAAGAGTTTGTTTCCCCGGAGCACCAAACTAAAAAAAATATTTTGAAACAAAGAAATAGCAAGCAAAAAGTTCATGTCTATAGAAATACAATACATGAAACCTAATTTTAAAACCAATAATATAAAACAAAAATGAAGAAAAGGATGTCAATACTCACCTAAAAGTCCATAAATGGATAAATAAGACAGGAATGGGATTTAGATGCAAACGCACGCGGCATGCCTACATTGGATATTCAGAATAGCTGATGTGTTCTAGGTTATGAAGGTTAACAGTTAACGTCACGAGTTTCAGTTAATATTCTACTAGCAGTGAATTGTCTTAGAAACCTTTTACTAGCCGTGAAAAGCCTTAAGAACATTTTTAAGAGTATCAATATATAAAAAATAGACAATGAAACAAAAATGAAAGTAACTGTAAAATGCTATAGACTAAAGGTAAATAAAGTGTTTTTTAAATCTTGATTTCTGTATTTGTATATATATATATATATTGCTATGACTTTGAATCAGTAAGCATTTAGTTAATTCCCTCGTTCTTTTTTTAATATTTTGGAGACTTACTCCTATATTAGTTGTCTTTTTCCAACAATTGGCCCTCACAGAAGGTTGGTGCCTATAAATTTCGAAATAATGTGACATAATCGATATAATCGATTCCTAAGGTCGATTGGCATTTGATTGTTGGAATTCCATATCTGGATTGGCTTTTTCATAGTAATAGTTTTTAATCTTATTAGCTTTCTGTATTTCATTGTGTGAATAATATTAGGGTTTTTTTTTATTACATTTAATTTTAAAAGAGGGTTTAATAGGTGTATATGATGAAAATGTTATTTGAGCTTTAAAGGTTGAAATATATATATATATATATATATATATATATAAAAGAGACAATCAAATCACTAGTAAAAGCTACATGAAAACCAAAAAAAAAACAATTATAAACAACAAAACGTAAAAAAGCAATACAATAAGCTGATCGAGATAAATTCCGATACTTTCAATAGGGATAAAAATTATATAAGAATAAACAAAAGAAGAGAAAAATAAAAATAATATAAAACACAAACGCAACGAATGCGTAATAAATGCTGATATTCTAGAAGTGTTGTGGAAATATATCAAAAATCAAATTTCAATCTAGAGACAAAAAGAAGAAAAGTATTTCAGTAAAAAAGAATGGATGCTTCTTCAGGGAACGACGAGACGTATTCAGTTCTGTACCTTCTTCCATACTGCTTGCATCTCCCCATTTTACGGTATGTACACTTTTAATTCTTGGTCAATTTTATTTGGCTTTTTGTTTATCCTAACACTCCGGCTGAAGACAGTGTTCCATTAGCTTATAGCTAACATTGTTCGCAGAAAGTGTTGGGATTTTTCTAATTATTGTATGGTTAGTATGGATAGTAAGTACGGATTTCACCTACCCTGAAGAAGCACCCATCCTTTTGTCTCTCAATTGAAATTTGATTTTTGGTATATATATATATATATATATATATATATATACCAAAAGAACGGGATAACTGGTGTGAACAGGATAACTGGTGTAATTTTGATTTAAATTTAACCTGCGTGGGATATGTTGTAAGATAAGTGAAAATCTCGGCCGAGTTCGTAGATCGGCTATCCAGCTCTAAGGGGGTTGAAATGGTGGAGGGTTGAAATTTTCATTTCCCCATAATTCCTATCTAATTGAAGATAGAAAGAAAATTCAAATTAGACGAATTATTGCCTTATCATATCGAATAATTTTTGCATTTAAAGTTTGTTTATAGGTGCAATTGCTTGGAAATTATGAGCTGAAGTGTGATTTTCCTCACCCACCCCCTCAAATTAAAATTGCATTTTGACCTATGCATGTTACACCTTGTTTGAAAGCTGTCGTCACTTTCAGTCTCTTCAAACCTCTTTCATCTTGCAGTTCCAACCATAATGGAAATAGAGCACGAAATGTTTTTTCCTTATATCCCCAAACAAAAGAAATCTGCCTTTGCCTTCCGGCTTGACGACTGGGAATTTTATCAACTAAAGATAATAATTACTATATATAAATATTTCTATATATAAAGATAATACTATTATAGGATATAGTTATTATTTTATTTGGTTAAATTCAATTTCAATTTAAATATTTATTATGGTGATTTACTTTTGGATAATCACACTTTTTCCTTTTAAATAATAATGAAAAAAGATTTTCTTCTTAACCGATGAACTAAGGTCATTGTTTGGACTCTGAGTCAGATCTGAAAATGGTTTGGTTTATGTTGAAAAAGGTTTAACATAGATAAATAAGTTTGCACTTTTAAAAAAATAATCTCGCAATATATAAATTCTTATAATGGTTTGTTATTATAGTATTTTGTTTTTTGAATTTGATAGTTATAGTAAGTATATTAAGTTAATTGTTCCTCTTTTTCTTATTTTGAAACAATTTGGGACATATTTCCGTTTCTATATCCAACAATTAGGCCTCGTAGAGGTAAGCGCTATAAATTCTAGATCAATACGACAAAGCTTGTTGACCTCTTTATTAGTTGGATTTTCATATAAGATTGCCTTTTTCAAATATATTTATGGTTAATTTTTTGTGTAAAAGATTTTATACATATTTTATGTCATAGTGATTATGTGTCCATTTTGTATTTTAAGTATTCATATCTTAGCTAGCTTTAATTTCTTTGATTTTTAAGTAATTCCTATATGTATATATATTAATTTATTTAGTATTTTAAATTATTAGATTAATTTAAATATAGTGTAGTAAAAATTTTATATTTCTGCATTGGATTATTGATGTGTTTGTTATTTTCCTTGTAAAAATATATTTTAAACTTTTTTTATATAAATTAGTTATTATTGTATATATTTATATATATATTAAAGAGTGCGGTGAAAACAGTCTAACAAGCAGGATTATGGAGAACGATACTTTATTCTCCAATATTCTGAAACATGAAGCACAGGTAACAGGGAAAACACAGCACTTGCACAAATTAAACGCAGGTAGGTAGCAAATCACTAACAATAACAGTAAAAGCACGAACAATAGATGACCAACTCGCAATGCGAGCGAGACTCGAAAGAGATCGATTCCTTGTCAAGTTGGTCGGTATTAATACCCTTTTTCTGACAGGATTTGACGTCACAGGAAAATTCCAAAAGAATCAACATAACTTTGCTCCTCATAGAGATAGCTAGAAAGTTCTAGCATTTCCAGGATCCTACATTTCATCGAAAAGTCGCCAACGACAGAGGTTAATGCATTTCATCGCGCGGCAGTTAGTAGAAACCTCTGTCAATGTCTCTTTCCATCCATAAGACTAAAATTTCTGGAAAGCGATATTACAGGTTTGTAACTATATATAAACATTTGAATGGAGGGGGGTAGTCTTGGGTTCTAGGAATCATGATCTATGAAGATAAGTAGAAATTTTACGGAAGTCGCGTCATGAAAACCGTTGCATTACATAGACTTCCTATAAGGAATCTGCCTAAAATTCGTGGCATAAAATATTACCAGAAAGTGACCAAGAAAATCTTGGTTTTGAAGTCAATGCTTGTGAAACAGCGAATAGTCTTGATACTTTACAAAGCATAGAAGGATGTAAAAATTTTGACAAAGAAGCAGTGCTTGATTAGATTAGACAGTAATTTTGCAAGACATGGTATCGTGTAATGTGTTCCTGGGACTGTGCAAAATGAACCGAAGAAGAATATCTCATACTAAGTCACAGTTATGAACTAACACACGTCGAAGCTCTTCTTGGTTACCAAGAAGACAGTGTCTGAGAGGGAAAACAAATCCTGAGAAATATACACAGCAACATTTGTCAGAAAGATATTGAAAAGACGAGTTTACTGTCTTATTTCAAGCAGGAATAAATTAAATAAGCGCTAACTTTTAAACGACTCACTTGCTTGTTCAATTTCATATATACAGGGTGCCCACTTATATCCGTTACACCCCCTCCCCTTAAATTCTAAACAGTGACAGCTTAGGCCTTAAAGTTGGTGTCTAGGTATAGTAAAAAGGCTATGCGCTACCCGATGAGACAACATACAACGCCATCTTTCGGAAAATTTTGGAATTAGCGGTCCTATCTCGTAAACGGTGAAAGATACGAGAAAAAAGTCAATTAGAAAGTTGCAGAGCACTCACGATTTATTACGAAAAAATACATTGCGCACATTAATACTCAAAACAGAATGCAAAAAATGATCATTTGTTTGGTCACGATTTCGAAAATTGTCATGTCATAAAGAGTGGAAGAAAGAAACTGACACACGTCCCTGTCTTCTGGATCATTTATTTATATTGCTCAAAATGCTCTCCGTTAGCCACTATACACATTTGCACTCTGGACTAGATTTCTCGCTGTACATTGTGCAACATGACATTGCGGAGTCACATGCATCAATAATGCGTCGTCGAAAATCCAATCCAGACAATGTTGGCAGAGGGCTCGCATATACTTGCCCTTTTATGTATTTATCTCCATAAGGAGAAGTCCAATGGAGTGAGAGCTTGGGCACTCACCCCATTGGACTTCTCCCTCTCCATTGGACACTCTACAAAACAACCATACCCGATGACTTGATTCTGGAATGTCTGCATTAGGAACTGCTTAACGTTTGAAATCTTATGCGGAGGGACGCCGTCATATTGGAACCATACATTTGGGAGTTGGTGCAACGGTAGATTTTCAACAAAGTCGGTTATTACATCCTGCAGAAGCTCCAAGTACCGTTGTCCCGTTAACGTTCCCTCGTAAAATACTGGTCCAATGATCCTGTCATTAAAAATTCCGTAATCAAACATTAATCGACCAGCGTAGTTGATGTCGAACTTCGACAGCATATCTCGGATTTTCCAGCGACCCAACGTTCTGTCTGTTAAACATTCCGTTAAACCCAAAAAACATGCCTCATCCGTCCATATTATGTCTGCCAGGAATGTTGGGTGGTCCTCTAAGTTATTCATCACAAAGTTGAACCACGTGAAACGTCTCTCAGCATCTCTTGGCAGCAATCCCTGCACATTTGTGGATATGTATGGATAAGCATCTGATTCATTCAGGATAGTCCAAACGCGGTTTTTGGAGAGGCCACAATTTTCGCCGATAAATTTTGTGCTGCTCTGAGGATGTGCGAGAGCGTATGCTAGTACATCTTCAGGTTACACTTTGTGTCCTACATTAAGAGGTCTACGAACTCGAGGCCGGCTGGTCACGCAGACCGTCTCCCTTAACCGTTTTAAATCTTTTAAGATGGTCTGCCGTGTAGGATGCGGGGATTCAGGAAAACGTTCACGATGCAGCCGATTTCGCCTAACGCCCACACTCACCGTAAATTAGCATCTCGCAATACTCATTAATGCCAAATTTTGCCATAACCCTCAGCTTTAACATACAACCCAGCAGAAACATCCTTTTTATAGTAGTAGTCTCTGGTGAACAGGTATGGCGTTCCATCCTCATTTGCATAATACACGAAATCCATGTGATTTTTATACCAGGCATTTTTTAGTTGAGCTGTGTGTTTGGAGAGACGATTTTGCAAGATCAGCAGAAAGTTTTCATAGTTTGCAGAGACATTCAGTAAAACACGCAACCAGTGGGGAAAGAGCCATAATCCTTATGAACGCAAATCGCGCGCGTTTCCCCTGTACTACAACACAGGTTGGTATTTAGTCCATAAGATGGTCTTTTCTAGCTTCATTTGCGTTTCATGACGCCATAGTGTTGAAAATCAGAATCAGACGAATGTTCATTTTTTGCATTCTGTTTTGAGTATTAATGTGTGCAAGATATCTTTTCCTACTAAATCGAGAGTGTTTTACAGCCATTTAATTGGCTTTTTTTCTCGTATCTTTCACCGCTTACGAGATAGGAACGCTAATTCCAAAATTGGCCGAAAGATGGCGCTGTAAGTTGCCTCATCGAGTAGCGCATAGCCTTTTTACAATACCTAGACACCAACTTTATGGTCTAAGCTGTCACCGTTTGGAAGTTAAAGGGGGTGTAACGGATATAAGTGGGAACCCTGTATAATGGTAGTTGAAATCTAGTTTAATGTTTCCCTTGAGTTTGTCGCTAATATGAAAATCCATTTAGCGATTTAAATATTTGTTTAGTCGCCAAATGAGTTGCCATATTCGTTACGAACTCAAGGGAAACATTAGATTAGCTCTCAACTAAGAGTAATGGTTTATTCCGTATTTTCGTATTTGCCATTCATTCTGGATCATCGAGAGTCTTCTATACTTAAAAGAAAATTTTTTGAGAGACTTCTTAACATTCAAAAGAAATTCATAAGAAGAACAGCGTTTTGTGACTGTCTTACTCTGTCTCCAACTGTCTTATGATTGTCTAATTACGACTTTTATTACATAGGACAGCAATGCACGCCCTTGATTTAAATTTGATCTTAACGTTTTGTCCTAACCTCTTATAATTTCAAAGTAAAAAAAGTCTTCTCTAGAATGTTTCGTACTTCCAGGGTATTGACTCGGAAGATGTTATGGCAAACATATTGAATTTTTTAAAGATTTCTGATATATAAAAAAATATGGAATTTTCTTCTGGGATTGTTAAAAAATTTCTATAAATTTTCAAAAATTGTTAAAATAGAATCCAGTATTTCATAAACAAAAAAAAAAGATTATTTTCAAAGTCTTAAAATTCTTCCTTTTTTTCTACATAAGGCGCTGGACACGAATTTAAATTAATTTGAAACAGCAGGTAATACGAGATAACTTGAACTTATATAGTTTAGTTATTAAATATTAATTAAATGTTTATTCCGAATGAATATTGAGAAAAAAGGCAAATGCTATTGAACGCTGGGTGCATGAAATAGAACTGAAACTAAAATACAAATATTACATATTTCTTTACTTTTAAATTGCCGAAGTATTTCAATTATTTATGGTCAATACTTTAGAGTGATTTCATTAAAACAAAATTTTTAATATATTTTAAAATTTTGAATATGCGAAAATTAAAACTATATAAAAATGTCTATTGTCTGCGAAAGGTAGAACGACAAGTCAATAGTTTAGAAGTACATTACTAGCCAAAAGTATTCCAAGATTGGTAAAATGAGAAACATTTGAAATTAATTGGAACACTATGGCTCACAATCAGTTGTGGAGAAGCGTGGGACATACAATAATTGGCATTCACATTTTACAGTAAAGATTTTGGCGCGAGAGCATTTAAGGAACCGTCTAGAAATTGATGAAGGCGAAAATTATTTGGGCTCATTGCGGTTCACAGAAAGCTGGTAATAGTTTGAAACTTTCATCAATCGTTTTGCTTCTCATGCACATTGCTCACATGTATTTTCGTAAAAAAAGCATGAAAATTTGGGAAAATATAAAGGTTTTCTTTAAAAAATCCGAAATTGTTTCGGATGTGTTTTGCTTATAACATGCAGAGTTTTCATTCCAATTATACGAAACTTGCATAACACTTGGAAATATGTTACAGAAGTATTGTATTAAAATGTGAAGTCAATGCGTTTAATATTAGAGGAAATATAAGTATTTGTACTAAATAATAACATGCAGAGTTTTCAGCCAAATTTTCGAAACTTGCAGAATATTTGACAATACGTTAGGGAAGCACTGCTTTAAAAGTTAAAGTAAATAAGTTGAATTTTTGAGGAAATATGAATATTTGTACTAAAAATTTTTCAACTGCGCATACGAGAAGCTTGCCACAATTTTTCTTTCATGACGTCGAAACTAGCTACTGAGACAGATTATATAAGAATTCTAGTTCAATATCAATAAGATTTAGAATGTTGTTTAATCTTCGAACAGCAATATTGAATTTTATAAAATTTGATTACCCTCAGCACCCATGTGCAATTTCACGATTAATTCTCTAAAATTCAGGTTTAAAAATATTGATTTGTAGAAATCCCTCATCGTTTTGTTTCTCTTAGAGAATAACAGAAATTCTGCTCACTGTAATGCCCACAGCTTTCTAAATCTTAATGGTATTAAACAGAACTTTTTATAAGCTGCCTTAGATATCTGATTTCGACGTTATGAAAAAAATTACTCTATGTTTCTTGTATGCGGAGTTAAAAATGGGTTTTTACAAACTGTCATATTTCCTTTTATTTTCAACGTATTTACTTCAAATTTTTATACAATTCGTCTTTAACATATTGCAAAATATTCTGTAAGTTTCACAAAATTCGGCTGAAACTTCTGCATGTTATAAGACAAAAACACGCGGGAAAATTTTGAATTTTTTAGATAAAATTTTATATCTTCCGAATATTCATGCTTTTTTTTTACCAAAATGCACGTAAGCAATGTGCATAAGAAGAAAAACAATTTATTAAAGTTTCAAATCATTTCAGCTTTCTGTGAAACTGGGTAAGCCGAAATCTTTTACGACTAGACGGCCCCCTAAATGTCCTCGAGACAAAATCTTCAGTGCAAATTGTGAGTTCCAGCAGTTCTAAATCCTACGATGCTCAACAACTGATTGTGACAAGTGTATTCAAATTAACTTCAAATGTTTCTCATTTTACCAATCTTGCAATAGTTTTGGTCAGGAGTGTATAATGCAGAATAAAGCTAAGATCTGAATATATTTTATGGATTTAATGAATCGAATTCAAATATAAGGCATATTAAGTTTAAAATACTCAATTAAATAGGCTTTTAATCCATTATTTTATTTAAAGAAACTTGTTTAGATTTTTGAACTTATATCTTCTTGGTAAACTTCGGATATCCACAGAATCCTTTTTGGGTGACGAAAGTTCTCACAGGACCTTCTTCTTTCAAACTCTTCAATATTTGTAAGCAAAAATAGATTTTAAAAAGTCTTTATTTTATTTTTATAAAATTTTCTAATTATTTTTATTGATTTTTTTAAAGTTATCAACAACAAAAGTTCCATTTTATCATCGAATTTCCAATACTGATGTTGGAAGAAAATTCTGCATTCAGATATGGTGTTGCTACAAATTTTTCCATCCACCCGAAAAGGAATCAAAGTGGGAAAAGTTTAAGCTGACCTATTATACAGGGTGTACACACTTATCGTGATCAATAGCTAATTTCTAAACCGTTAGGGATAGACATATAGTTTCAATTGAAAAAATGCTTTAAATGAGGGAAAAAATTATAATATATGTTTTTTAAGTCACTAAATATAATTCTGAAAAAGTTACGAATTCTAACTTTTTATAGGGTCCCCCGGTCCTATAATTCATATTTAGTAAAATATTTTTGACACTCTAATATTTTAAAGAAAAAAGTCCCACTCTTCTGCGACTAAAACTGACCAAGTAATGGAGCTTTGAATATCGATGACTTAGACCACTTTACACCATTTCAATAGACGCCTTGAAGACGATCCACCAATCAATGCGCAGCACTTGCTCGACGAGTTCGCTGACTGATTAAAAATCATGAAATTCGAAGCTCCAGAACTCGCTCAGTTTTAGTCGCAGAACAGTGGAACTTTTTTTGTTTAAAATGTTAGAATGTCAAAAGTATTTTACTATATATGACTGATAAGACCGGGGGACAGTATAAAAAGTTAGAATTCGTAATTTTTCTGAAATATATTTAGTGACTCAGAAAATATATATTATAATTTTCCCCTTCATTTAAAGCATTTTTCCAATTGGAACTATATGTCTATCTCTAACGGTTCAGAAATGAGCTATTGATCACGATAAGTGTGGACGCCCTGTATACAAAAGATGTATGCTACAACTCTTTAACATTTTCTCTTTATTATGGATAACTTAGATTCATTTTTATAGAAAAATAAAGTGCTTTTTAATATATTTTTTAACCTTTTCTCATATGTGACTGCTTAAAGATTGTGGGCGAGCCACGTATGCACCTCAATTATCACCGACAGAGCACGACTTCTACGAACTATTAAAGCAGTTACCAGACGTCAATGAAAGTGATCCAAGTGCATTTGATCCACCGTTAGGTATGTATTGAAAGCATAAAGTATATTTAACTTTCTCAGTCATGCATTCATACAGATATCAAAGAGAATAATAGGTATAGGATTTACATAATAGGAGTTTTTAAAGTTATATCTATTTTTAAAAACTAAGGAAAATACTCATTATGTAACTATGCTTTAACCCAGCGAAGTTTTCACCTAAATATATCATCCAGCAGTGTTAAATGTTTTTCTTCTTTTTTGTAATTAACTTCCAACTTTGACGCAGAACTTCTTATTATGCCAGGTTAATCAATCATATTCTGCGCCCTTCTACAGCCAAATTGAAAGACTGGATTTGGTTCAAAAGTATTGAGGGCATTTTGTGTATTGTGAAATAGCCCCATTATGGCATTCCTATAGTTACTTAACGCCATGATCCTGGATTTACGACCCGTTACGGGACTAGGACAGTTCACTAATCCAATATCATTTCTCATACCACCATTGAATCCGAGAAACTCCTTACTTATCAGGCAACTTTTTTTCCTCGTAATCAGACTTTTTATTAATATTCGCAGTAATTACAGAAGCCTTAAATGAAGCATATTAATTTCTTCATTTTCCACCTACCAGAATATTTGTGATTCGAAGGAAATTCCAATCCAACAATTCCAATTTTTATGTCAAGATGTTGGTTGATGAAATCATATTCGTAATATTGGTATAGAATTTATATTGACTTTTTAAAGTTTTACAATTGATCGTTAGAAAGGACATTATTTTCTAAAATATTAACACAACTTTTTGTGTTTGTTCCTCCGTGCCTTCGTTTAGGGCATGGGCAATTCTAAATTGTCAAGAGTGAAGTTTTGGGAAGATTTCTCAGTATGATGAAAGATTTCTTCAATGGTCCAAATGTGAAATTTTATATTTAAATTTTTGTTGTACTTAAGAGTTTCATGATTGCCCATGATATAAAATGCAGCATTTGATGATCTTTCTTCAAAAAGACATGTTAAAAATTCTTAGGATATTTACTAGGTTGGAGCATTTTGATAACATCAGTAAATGCATATTTAGAATTTTGATTTGCTATAAGATGAGTTATAAAGGTTCTCGACTTGAAGATTGTAACGTAGTCAAGGATTTTTTTCTGCAATTCATTATTGATTCATATTTCAGGGGAAACAACTTTTGTAAAGAATGTTGCACCGAGTATTGGTTCAGTATTTGCTGAGAATGGAGAATTTCCATGGATGGTAAGGAATATTCATTTTCAAATCAGTACAATTGATCATAAGTACAGCTGCTATTACACGGAATAAATAGAATCTTTTAAATCAGGGAAAGGTAAATTGCTTCTGGAAGATAATAAATATCGCTTTTATTTATTTATAAGAATACAATATAGAAAACACTAGCCTGTGTAAACGTTGAGTTAAATAAAAATTTAAATAAACTGAACGTCTGCAAATATCTTTCGAAAAAACATTCAGGCGATCACAGTTAAACAAACAATATCTTCCATTGAATTTAAGGACGAAATTTACTCACTACGTACAAAGCAAGTCAGCAGGTGGAACTGCGATGGCGAAAAGTATCCCGAAACGAAACTGTGAGAGAGTGTAATACCATCTTATTCTGCAATTCCTATTACCAGATCTCTTGCAAAGTTTTCCGTACCCCAAATAATGTAACATATGGTTTATGCATAGAAGAGTTTTGAAACTTATTTCTACCGCCATCAACCAGCATAAACTTTGCTTATAAATTGAAATTTTAATAAATAGGACGTGCGTGAACTCTTACGAAAGAAAATTCATATGACAGTGCACTGAAAATTCAGCATTAACTGCCGTCTGACGTGAAACAGAAATTTATTCCTAGTGCAAGAAACACAGTGTGCAAAGGAAATCGCCTGATAAAACTGCTATTGTTATCCCCCAACCACAAAAAAAAAAAAAACGGAGAGATTGTACTACGTTGTTCAGAAGCACACGTTACCGGATTTGTTGCCCAGTGTTCCGTGCATCAAACGCTGTGGCATTTGGTTTATGAAATATGCATGGAATTCGGCACCCTTTTCTAACACTGTCAGACAATTTTCAACATTTATTCCCAGCGGTGGATTCGAATTTCAGCCTCTTCACTTACCCGTCCTATGAAATCTGAATTTCTGCGTAAATACATGATCCAACTAAAACGAATTTTTGGAATTTTCAATAACATAGGTCAGCAGTAATTTTTCTATGCTGATACTGACACTCATTTTATATTAAATATATTTTACTAAAAATAAAAATATTCTTAGTTTTGCACTATCTTGTATCATTTTTTTTTAATTTCCAGTATTCATAACTAGCAATTATGAAAAATTCCTAATACCTTCAAACAGAAACACATATTTTGTGAAAAGGGAAAAACGTAAACTTTTTCATCTTCTTCAAATCCTTTTATTAAAATTTACTTGATATCATTAAATGCAAGCAATTTCAACAGTTGCTAAATTAGCTGATGGGGAATTTAGAAACTAATCAGACGATGGAAACAAGAAACAACATCAACAAATGAAATTATAAGCTACACCATACTGTACCTTACTGGGGATTCAATTTTACATCCAGGAAAGAGTTTCAATAGATTATTTAATAGGTTTTACAGTAGTTATTCTGCTTGCTTTTAGTACATTATTTGTGTTTTGATCTGTGATAGTACATTTGTTTAACAATTTAAGGAAGGAAGGAAGAGTATTTGAAAAATGCAAATATATATATTTTTATATTTATGTGGGGTCTGGATTTGGGAAAAATAAATTTCAAGAGCATCACCCAAAACCAGTGTAACATTGAATTAAGAAAAATTATCTTCCTGCGTACCTAAGGGTGTGCACAGAAATACAATGAAGAGAAATGTTATTTGATTACATATTAATTTTATTAAAGAA
>BGPR01027905.1:0-20369 GCA_013235015.1 Araneus ventricosus
ATTTTATATAAAAATGTTTTGTATGCATATCACTCAGAATACCGGGACATTTTTTTTCTGCAGTGGACATTGAAAGTTATCAAAAACAAATTTTAATCTGATCTCTACTGAGCAATATTATTTAAGAATACATACAAGTAATTATCATTTATTCCGGTAGAATTCACAATTTTCACTTGACAAGAGATAAAATCTCGTCCTGTTCTGCTCTATTATTTTTATTCAAAGAGTTCACCAAATTCTGAAACATAAAAAATGCATAGTGTTTCCGACCACTGCAAATGTTTCCTTCTTCAATGTTATTTTTTTCACTTTTATTTAACTTGATTTCTCTCATGTATGTAAAGATGAAATTTAGTAATCAATTTTTCTTTCTCATTTCCTGATGTGTTAGAGTTTTGAAACTTTCTGTTCTTCACATATGTATTCTCGTTGACATTGTAGTGTTACTGTCTTTTTGAAATGAAGACACCAGATTTTAGAAAAATAATTCTATTTTGGAAGTAGGTACATATAAGACAGATAACACACATAAAAGATACAGTGTTGTACGCTGCACTTAAAAGT
Organism: Araneus ventricosus; assembly: GCA_013235015.1. Lineage (NCBI taxonomy): Eukaryota > Metazoa > Arthropoda > Arachnida > Araneae > Araneidae > Araneus > Araneus ventricosus. The sequence continues at coordinate 568 of BGPR01027905.1, forward strand.
CAGAGCAATTCCAAAAAATAACGAACACCACTAGGCCTAAACGTCTCGCCTCGCTTCTCGAGGTCACCAACCAAAACTGACTCGTTTACAAAAAGCAACCCTAGACTAGCAAGGAGTTGCGCCAAGCGTCCGATCAACCATCGCCAACGGTAGTCAAACATTTTAGACATTATACTATTTTATTATTTTCAGAGATTAATTAGCAGTTAATCTATTGATTTAGTAAAGTTCTTATTCCATACGAGTGGTACTACATAGTAATGAATCTGGGAAATAATTGATTTCAAGATTTCGTAATACTTATGATAATCAATTATAAATTAAAGACTAAAAAGTAGAAAACAATTAAACTTTTTAAAAAATGTCAATATTTTTAGTAACTTATAAAAACCTGTTTTGAAAAACTGTTTTTATTATTGTCTTTATACTTTACTTTTCCTGAGCCTGAGCTCATCAAATAATTCAGTATTTTATAATTCTGAAAGGCAATTAAAAGATGTGAATTTTTTATGAAAAAATTCATTGTATTGAAGCAAAAATGTTATGCGATACATCTGGACCAGAAACATTCTTAGAAAATCAATTTCTTTATACAAAACTTATAAATTTTTACTCTTATGATAAACTCCCACTTTCTGAGATCCCTTGAGTACGTTTCACAATATCTTCAATTTGAAACTTTTAAAATTTCTGGCATCTTTTGAAGCATTTTGGCTTACATTTACATGATAAGTAAATGCAACGATCCGGAACTAAAACGGTCTAAGAGATTTAGAAATATTAAAACGTTTTCTTTGGAATGAAACGAAAAAATTTTAGGAAAGAAAGACTGAATTTTGGATCTTTACTGCGTGTCCGATCCGCTATTTGATTGATTGATTATGGGTTCCGAAGAGCATTTTTTGTCTTTCTTGAATATAAATATCCATTTGTGGGGCGAGAAGAATCTTTTACTGTTGTGTTTTTCGGCCGATTCATTTTTATTGCGTTTGGGGAAAACGAAGTTTAAAACGCTATCTCACGGCCGTCCGCCATCTTTGGTCAACATTTTTAGCAAGGGAAGAGAGGCTCATTTTTTGTGTGAGATCGATATTGGACTCGTATTTTTACGATATTGGAAGGATTAACAAAAGTATTCTTAAGTTGAATATTGATAAATAAGATTTATTGAAGGATGTCAAAAAATATTCAATTTGAACGTTGAGTTGAAATGTTCTTGCTAGTTTCGCCAAAAATATAAATCGCCATAAAACGTATGTCAAAAATTAAAGTTATTCTTACGGTGATTTCACCAAATTTTAAAATAATTAGAAATTATTCACACTGATCTTGTTCATTGTATTCTTACTATGATGATTCAGTATTTCATCTATCATTGATATTTATTTCTTTCATAAAATATTCGTATTCATCTTAAATTCTAAATAAGGAGGAAAAGAAATCATAATCTACATGTATTAAAATCTATTTTATTGGTGCTGGATTATATGCTTTTGCTAGAAGCTCATTTCGAAATTTTTAGCGTTTCTACTTATATCTTTAATTCTCTTCCGCATGTCATAAATTTGAGGTTTAAATATAATAAAGAAAAAAGAAATTAGTGGCACAAAGTAACTTTGCAGAAATACAGAAAGTGTTGTCTCCCGATTCATTAAAATGTGCACGAATTAGAAGCTTCTGAATAGCAGAATTTACTATATTTCTACAGCCTAAGTAATATAACCATTCTCCTCAGTTATACCAACATTATTATAATAACTCGCAAATACAATTTTTAAAATTTGTTCAATATTTATCACAAAATTACCAGTTGGTAAATCGGTTGATGTTTCTGGAACATGATTTAATATACTTTGAACTCGCGGAATAATGCTGTACATATTCAATCAGAATAAATCTGCTATTTCATCTAAATTTTCTCTACTTTTATGAAAATTTTTATATTATATTATTCTTAAATGAATCATATTATTGTTAAGTAATTGAAAAGTTCAGTAGTTAATTAATAACATATCTTTTGCCTTACTTTTCTGTTTTTGCAGGAGACATTCGTTTTCATGTTTATCCTATCTATGAACTATGAAAGAAAATGAGTAGTGGTTTGAGCATTTTTTGCATTTTATAAAAGTAATTTGCTATGAACTCCATTTAATTATTTATCACCCATGTCAACTCTGTTTACCAAAATAGTGCAATGTTAGAAATGGTTCAACGTGATGAAAAAATCTTGATTTTGTACAAACAACTACATAAATCAAAAAATAAATAATACATAATAAATATAACATAATATTGGATATTATATGATAACAAAATAATACAAAAGAGACATAATAATGCATAATAAATCAATGCATAACGAAAAGTGTGCACACTTAACATGGGGAGATGAATCAAAAAGTTTTATGTCCGTTTTGCAACAAAAGACTGAAAAAATTGTTCAAGATTCCAAATTTTTAAATGACATGTGTACAAAAAGTTATACTTGTATTAAATTATAATTAAAATCCAAGGAAACCCACAAAACTTCTAAATAAAAAGGATGCTGGGTGTTTGGAATCTGGTGAAGCACTAACCTCAATCTTTCCCCATACTACACGAACCAAAATAAATCAAACATAGCAAATAAAAAAACAGCAACAACATGATTTTTGAAATCTATTACTGCTTGTCCCTAAATAATTGCTCTTATTTTCAATTAAGTTGTCTTGGTTGAAAATATGAGTTGTTTAATATATTATTTCAATAGCTAAGAATTCGATAAAAATAATAATTTAAAATTGATTTGTCTGTGAATTGACTTCTTTGCACAGAAAAAATATTTATCTTTGTGATACAGGTTACTGCCAATATATATACTTGTAATCAAAGAATATCTTTTACTGAGTTTATTTTCGTATTATTTTGTAACAAAAAGAGTTCTCGATTGTTCACGCCCCACTTCTTGTGTCTTGGTGTCAGCGTCAGATGGCGCCACTGTTCTTTATTTTATATATATAGTGATCTTGATTCAATAAATTAGTTCAGTCCATGAAGCTTGTATGTGATGTTTCTTTTCTGAGCTATGTCTTGTGTAGTGCTAATCATTTTTGGTCCGTCGAGCCGGAGATCACTATATATATAAAATAAAGAACAGTGGCGCCATCTGACGCTGACACCAAGACACAAGAAGTGGGGCGTGAACATCGACATTTAAAGAATTAAAATGAAATCAGCATACCAATGTTAATTTAATATCCAGACAAGAATCTGGAAAAGGAGTGATTTTGAAGGGAGATAAGGTAGTAGTAGAATGCCCACATGAGAAACTATAGATTTTCAGACGCGTAGTTCCATACAATTCATAAAGGTTTTAAACCTATCCAGAAATATTGAAGCTAAGAATTGATTGCACATTTATGAACAAGAGATCGATCAGCGAAATAGTTTGGATTCCTAAGATAAAATTTAATAACGACGAATATTGCGAAATGTTTTGGTGTTTAGCTTTGATTTTACCTCGGTTTCCTGCGTCTATATGTTTCCGAATTCTTCTACCCGCTCAGTACTAATTAATAAAGCATTAATCAATTATTTACAGATAAAATACTAAACTGTTCTAGCCTCTCTGTTTTCAACACGAGCTTAAATTTCCATTTTTGAAGCCTCCATTAGAGAACATCTGTATGCTTCCCTCCCCCTAAAATATTTAAAACAATATGGATTGAAACTAAACATAAAGCATTCCTAAACTATATTTCATTCAGAATAGATAGAAATTACTCAAATTTAGAAGATGTTATAAATTTGCCGTAGTTTGCAAATGTTATAAAATCTCAAAATATAATGTTGGATAACTTGTAATGAATGGCTTTGTATCTCATAGAGCATTAAATTAAGTTACTGATAAAATAATATTTTCTGTAGTAATTCTATATTTTCAGTTTGAATTTATTGTTTTTCCAAGCCATAATTTTCTGCGTTTGTGATCATCGAAACTCATAAACACTATCATCCATTTGAAACGATTTTACAGCTATCAAGAAATTATTATTGATTGATTCAAACAATGAATTCGAATTATGATTGGAATCGACAGATTTGTGTGTTTTCATATGGGGAAATTCTTCTAATCCTAAGGACAGTTAGTCAGAAGTCAGCCTCCTCAAACTTTGGGAATAATATCAGTCAACCAGATATTCTTCTCAAAAACCGATATAAAATAAAGTTTAATTAATTAACTTGGCTGTAATAGTTCAGTAACTATCCCAAGAATTTTCGAAAACATCATTTTATAAATTATAATAGGTCGAGTATAAGAATTTTTGGTACTTACGTATTAACGCCACCGAAGCTACAAATTTGGCGGTTTTTAACTGTCGCCAAATTTGGCGGTTTAATTTGGCGGTTTTTAAGTGTCGCCAAATTTGGCGGTTTTTGTACTTATATATTAACGCCAATTTGGCGGTTTTTGTACTTACGTATTAACGCCAATTTGGCTCCACTTAAAAATCGCCAAATTGGCGGTTTTTGTAAACAAGATTGCTATTTATTGGCGCATTACCGCCAATCTGTAGCCTCGGTGGCTTTAATACGTAAGTACCGAATTTTTTAACAAAATGTTTTTTTTATTAATCGTAATCAATGGTTTAAAAGAATTTTTATTTTTACGAAGAAGTTAATGTAAATGGATCAGACAATAATTTCGCTAATCCAAACGTCGGTATTTCAAATGAAATCTGCCATCACTGTTTGAAGAAACGAAACATTTCGGAATGATTTGAATAATTTCTCTTTTGTTTGAGATAAGCGATTAATATGAATAATAACTATAAAAAACATTTTTACCAATGCATTAAAAAGAAATAATAATTTTTTCTCGAAAATCTGGAGGACAAAACAAAAATTGGAAAAGTGTGAGGCGCAGGTAGAAAAAGCTGTAAGTAAATAAGAATTGTTATCACATTTATAATATATTTTATATGATGAATGTTTAATAACATTTCGTTTCTTATGATAATCATTGTGTGGTTTTATATCTTTCTTCTATTGTTTTCAGCGCCGCACGCTTTTACGGTTTTTATTTTGACCTCCAAATTTTTCAGAAAAAAATATTATTTTCTTTTTTAATGGATTGGTTTAAACTTTTTTTAAAGTTGTTTTTTATATTTATTATTTTCTAGTTTTTAGTCTTTAATTTATAACATAATTCAATACTTTAAATATTTTGGGATCTTAGAATCAATTTTTCATGATCTAATTCCAACAATTATTTTATTGGAAAGAGCTCTAAAATTATTGAAATATTGCATTGCCATGAGTCCCCAATGAATATACAAAATTTCAGATATAAAATACATTAGGCAATGAGTGAAAAATCCATCACAATATTCTGATCTTACAAACAAACATAAAATATTTCGAACTTAAATCCATTTTTCTTCAACTAATTCCAGCAATAATTTCTTTAGGAAGATCTATAATAGTATATACTTTTTTTTAATTTAAACATTTAAATTACTGTTTAAAGTATTTTATTTCTCAAAAATACTATAGATGGCGCCACTGAAACCTATCGAGTGCAAACGTAATTTTCGATTTTTTTTAAAAAAATTGATAATTGAGAGCTCTAAAATTATTAAAATATTTCATTGTCATCAAGACCCAATAAATATACAAAATTTCAGAACTCTAGTGCATTAAGAAGTGAGTGAAAAATTGATCACAAAAGTCCAAGCTTACATACAAACATGATACGTTTCGAACTTATAAAAAGCGTTTAAAAAAGAATTATTATATTGATCTGGTTGCGAAATATTTAAACTCTTATTGATAAACGTTTATTAATGAAAATAAGAAAGATGAAATATTCTTATAAATCAAGGAATAAAAGAAAAAAATTTTATATTCTTTTGTCCTGGATAGGATTTTATTCGCATTTCAACAAATTTTTCCTTGATGTTTGACTTAATTACATATTTCTGAAAAATAAAATTGTATCATTTTTAGTAATGCATTAATATATAAAGAAAACAATACGATGATGATCTTGCTTTTAGTTTGTAGTTAAAATTGAAAATTTTGTTAAATTTTCAAGAACCGATGCATGCAGCATTACTTATTGTGTTTGTTCTGTGAGATGTTTGTCATTTTAACACGCGTGTGCTGTCTGAGCATAAGAATTTCTTTCAAAATTAGGGACATTCACTATCTGAACTGCTAGCTAACCAATCATCAACTGTAGTTAAAAAGTATGTGGCATTTTCAAAAGTATTAGTGTGAAAGCCATATAAATTTTAAGACTCTGAATTAATCATTCTGTGTAACGGTGGTAGTTTTATTTTACACAACTGCACCATGGCATTATTATCTTTTAGTATCGAGATGGCAACAACTCTTATGGCTACATTCAACGCCCTGTCAAAGAAGAAAATAAACTGCTAAATATTAGAATACAGGATAAAGTACTGCAAGTAATGTCAGTCGAGGGACACTGCCTAAGTCTTCATCAATTATATTCTTCTTTATTAGTTGCTGGAATAAAAAGGTAAATGTCTCGCAAAAAAACTAAGAAGTCTTTATTTTATCATTGAATACCCTGCATTATGTAACATGCTTATTTTTAAAAAGGGATTTGCTTACAATAAAATGTAGTTTGAAATTAATTGAGGAAGTTGGTTTGTATATATATTTTGCAAGAGAAAACTAAATAATTATCAGGAGAAAAATAAATATATGTTTAGCATTTGTAGTAATTAAATATTTTCTTACAAGAGCATATATGCATTAATTAACTACATCAGTTTCAGGAAATGGATTCTATGTGTACAAACAGCAATTCAAATATAAATGTAGGAATTGTATTTTCCCAGTCTAGCTTAAAAACGTAAGTTTAATTCCTTCCTAATAAGATTTTCTCACTTTCCGAACAAGCTCATATGAATAATTGTTGTGTCAGCGGAAAGACATCGTAAGATAACGATCACGCGGTCTCTCGGTGCTAATCACGTGATGCGTGGGTATTTCTCTGTTAAGAAAATGAGTGTAGTGTTTGAATCCTAGGGAGATCACTTTATGAAATCAAGAAGAACGGTCATGCGGTAGGATTGGTGAGCCTAACGAGCTACGGGGATCTTTTCCCTGTTAGCACGGCGGCGATGGGCGATGGCTGTAACTAACTAACCTTTTAACGAGGTGTAAGTTTATATGTAACTTAAGTAAGTAACAAACCCTAAATCCCTCTTGTCTAAAATGTAAATAATACCTGTGTAAATACTTTTCTCATTTCATATTATGTTGTTTTAATAATAAATAATTTAGTTTTTAACTCCTGTTTCTCATCCTTCATCTTTGGTACATTTACCCCTAGAGTGCCCATAAGATAATAATTTTCTATAAGTTATGTTGGCTTCGACCGAGATCAATAATATTCTTATAACTATGGTTGCTCAAGCCGGGAGTCCATATCCTGCAACCATTTTTCCTATATGTATGAAGGCATGTTGCTTTACAGTTCGTTTTAGGGGTAATAATATAAATGAAAAATTTGTTTAAATGGAACATTCTGAAGGATGCCAGTTTAAAAACTTATAGTAGTAATTAATAACTTAAAGAAATGAATGCAAATGAGGCCAAGTATTCTAAGTTGTCAGTGTTTGTGTTTTTTACACGAAAGAAAAGGAGAGGATTATATACTTAGATACACAAAGAGGGCCTAAAGCATTGTTTGAAATATCAGACAATTGTTTTTAAATATTTCATCTCAAAATTCCGAGAAGTTTTTAACCCATTTGCTTGTAATAATGTGTCTGACGTGTGCATACAACTATAGAATATTTGATACTAAAAATTTTAAGTCAAAAGCAGCAATTAATTTAAAAAGCAAAACTTATTTGGAAATTACTCCTCAGATATACTTATGTCAATCAAAATAAATTTAAGAATATTTTCTGTCATAGTTTTTCACTGTCTTATAATTAGTTTTTTTTATTCAATTGTTATAATATTATTTCTGTCACATTCCATTATAATAATTGGTAAATAGAAGCATATTGGAAAATTTGTTTATTTTAAAGCTGAATAGGAAATCACTGAATTTTTTAAATAATATTTTTTAATTAATTGAGATACATTATTTGTTTATCAAAAATCCCCTAAAATTAATAAGGATTGTAGATATTTCAATGGTTTTTTTAAAATATGTTTGAATGGTAAGTTATCGAGGCCGTTGACATATTCATGCCGCTGGGAAAGTTCCAACTAAACAAGGAATTGAAGAAGTGGAAACTATGTATCGCATATTTCTTGGCGAATAAATATTTTAATGTTTTTCAGCATTTAAGTATGTAATAAGAACTAAAAAATTTTTTGACAAATTTTAATGTTCATATAGGCAATTAAATAGTATGAATATTTTAAACTTTATTTTGCATGACTGTATAAACATTTAATTATTTCATTCAAAATGCTGTTATTCTAGCTTAATTTGGGTTTTTAATTATTAATGTTTTTAAGTTTTCTTCTTTCTTAATAGCAGTAGCTGTATATATTGTATTAAATGGAATGCACTAGTTTTTGCTTATGCATGTCATTCCTGAGATTTTCCTAAAACCTTGCTTGCCTCTTATCTGTTTATTAGGATGTGTTGACTTAGATAATTGATTATCTCAGGATGTAACATTTTTCAGTTCAAGTAAAATCTTCCTGTGTTTATAATCATTTGACACAAAAAAAGCATTTTTTTTTGTACTATTTAATATATATTTTTATATTTACTTAAGAAACTCAAAATCCAGTTCTAAATTTGATATACTGTTTAAGAATATTAGCTATATGGTATGTGGCTTTGCTACTGTTATTGCATATCAGAATACTTGAAGAATTTTATAATTGTTGAACTGTCTAATTTAAGCTAATATTTTCATGCCAGTTTCGAGGGTAGTTAGTTTTCTTCATTTAACTGCAGAAGGACTTTCACAGAGTTGATGTTTACCTACTTTGGCACAAGCCACTAAAAATCTGCATCAGACGTGGTCTAAAATGGCGATACTGAGATTGCCTTGAATCTGATCGGTCCCAATTGAGGATGTGTTACGATATTTATGAGAAGACACACAGAGAAAAACATTTCCACTCCTATGGAAAAGAAAATTCAAGAGAGAGAATTGTATGGAAAACAGATCATGAAAAATGCAGTGGGTAAAAATAAGAAGAAACGATTGCCTTTCGAAAGACAAATTTCCACCAGCAATTTTATTGCTTCTTTCTCTTTTTCCTATTTAATGACGGTCATCTTTTGCACCTTTTAGAATTGGAGTTATTAATTTCATGTTTTACGACATACCAAGAACCTGAAGCGGTGTAATTTCGAAACAGCCCAGAATTGTAAGTAAACAGATAAATAATGGACTTCGGTTTAGCCTCATGTTTCATCCATGCACTGAGAAAAGTCAAAATAAAATTCTTAGCATCGTTTCTCAATACAATTTCTGTTTCTTTGCAAGTTCATCAAAATGGTTACTTAAGATGCCTGAGGTTAGTGTAAATAAGGTCTTCCTAAATATTTAAATGCGCAGCGTAGTGTTCTGAGGAATTCATAAGCTACCTTTATCAGTTACGATTTTTTTTTATGTTCACTATGATTCAGATTGTATTAATTTCCATGTTAAACGAAAGTTTTTTTCAGATGTTATCACTTTGGTTATTTTAAAATTGAATTTCCCACTTACATTCCCACGTTACGAAGTTGGTTCACTCTCTTATTGTCAAGTTTATTCTGACATCACGGGTTTCAAGTGTAAATTATATAAATGAAACATTACATATCTCCAAATTTGCAAACCTTTCCTTGCGGGTAAAATCAGATTTTGTGCCAGAAAATTTTTTAAAATTATTTTGTTTATAAACCATGAAAGCATTAGCATTTCTTTTCCATCATGAAATTTTTCTTCGGAAATCTGTAATTGTATTGTAGATATCTTGTTTCTTCTCTCTATTTGTTACCCTATTAGCACAAAAGGATCTACAATATTGCTACGGATCTTCACTATATTAAAAGGCAATCAGAAAATCGAGGACCAACATAGAGATATCGTGACATATCTTATTCTAATAGGGTTACAACCTCTCCAAATGCTTTTCACTTTTTCGACTCCGCATCTTTTTCAAACTCCACTGATTAAAAATTGTTACATTCACATTTACACTACATGATCAAAGGTATCCGGACACTTTCGAAAGTTTTTTTCAAATTTCTCCAGAAAGACTAGAAGAACTGCGCTGGAACTTCAACCATATAATCAAAAGGTTTGAAATCACATTTTACTATGAAGATTTTGTCACGAGGACATTTAGGGGACGGACCAGAAATTGATGGAAGAGAAAATGATTTTGGCTCACTCCGTTTCACAGAATTTAGATAATGTTTTTCAGCTAATATCAATGGATTTGAGTATATAACATGCAGAGTTTTCAACCAAATTATTCAAAACTTACAGAATACTTAAGAATATGCCATAGAAACAACGTATTAAAGTTTGAAATAAATAACTCGAATAATAAAGAAAATATGTGCATTTTAGTAAATAATATATGCATTTTAGTAAATAATTTTTACTGTGCATGTGCGAAACATGGCACAATTTGTCTTTCATAATTTGGAAGCCAGATATATAGGAAAACTTATATAAAAATTCCAGTTAGATGCCATTAAGATTTAAAAAGATATCGCCATTTTAGCGAGTAGAATTTCAGTTTCTTTTTAAGTCCAACAAAATGATGAGGGTTTTTTTCACAAATTGATGTATTTTAAACTTTAAACTTCGAATATTAATCGTCGAACTGAAATTTAAGTGATAAATTTAATTTATAAATATACATGGGTATTTAGGATATTCAACTTTCATACAATTCAATATAACTATGCGCAGTAAAAATACACACAATTGCTCTAATATTCAAAGTATTTACTTCAAATTTTAATACTGTACTTTAACATATTACCAAGTATTCCGTGAGTTTGGTATAATTTGGTTGAAAAATCTGCATGTTGAAAGAAAAAACATACAGGGGAAGTTGGAATTTTTTTAAGAAAACTTTTATATCTTCTCGTATATTCGTCCCTATTTTATGAAAATGCATGTTAATATCGTGTACATTACACAAAACCATTGATGAAAAATGCAATTCATTATCTACTTTCTGTGAAACGGGGTGACACAAAATAATTTTCTTAGTCTTCAATTTCTAGTCGGTCCCCTAAATGCCCTCGTGACAGAATCTTCACGGTTAAAAGTGAGTCGAAGCCTATTCATCACATGGTCGTAGTTCAAGTGCAGTTATTCCAACCTTTCTGGAGAAATGCTGAAAAGTGTGTAAACAGGAAAGTGTCTTGGGTATTTTTGATCATATAGTGCAGAGGTTCTCAACCTTTTTTTCCCTCGCGTTCCCCTTGAATAGTCTTTTCATTTTCACGTACCCCCTATTGTCCTACCCCCCCCCAATCATCTGTCTATTCAAAGAAGATTGTACCAATATTATTAAGGGCTTAGGTAAGCTTAAGAGTCAAATAACGCGAATTAATGGCATTTGCAGGACTTATCTTTGATTTTATAAATTATTCCAATTTTAAAATAGTATTAGTTAAACGGCAAAACAAATAAAAACAGTACTGTAATAATTTTACGTTAACTTATAAGTTTAGCTAAAAATTACACTTCGTAATAATCAGTTATTCAAGTGCAAGAAAATTTCAATGCTATCCTTGAGCTTGTTTCGTGGAGCTGAGTTTTATAAAATAGGGTTCAAAAGAAGAAAGATATAATTTTATGTCTGGAGCTCCGTCAAGTTTATTTCGGTATTTATTCTTAATATATATATAGGACGAGAATGCTCTTTCCACAAGTTCTGTGTTCGTGAAAGGTATTAAATATTTTATTGGTTTAACACCGAGTTCTTGGTACTCTTCTTTCACTGCTACCTAGAAGTCAATCAAATTTCTTTTTTTAAATTCAGATTCTAAAGAAGAATCAGTGGAAAGTTCAATCAATTTTCTTTTCAGAAATTGTTAAATTTTTCAGCTTTTTGAAAAAACGCTTCGTTGAATGGATTTAGAATCTGCATCACTGCGCTTTGGAAAATATTGTCTGAATGACAACTTAAGTCCTTTTAAAGGTGCTATTATACTATTTTTTACTTGTTTTGTTAATTTAAGTTCGTTCTCAGATTAAAAGCTGTGAAGTGTCTCAAAAACTTAATACTGGTTTTTTTATACAGGATTCCCAAAAATTCAGCTTCTTAAGCAAAGACTCGATTTTGTCAGTTACCTTAAAAATGGTTATGGAATGGTTCTGCAACCCTAAATTAAGTTTATTTATTTCTGAAAAAATGTCAGATAAGTACGCAAGCTGCCGCAACCATTTACTTTCATAAAAATTTAGAGATCAACGTAAAAGTGTGGTGTTCAAAAAAACATATGAACTTCATGTCTCAGTTCAAACAATCTTGTGAGTACATTTCCTCGCGAAAGCCATCTCACTTCTGTGTGCAAAAGTAACTTAGTATGTAGGCTTCCCATGTCTCCACACAAAGATTTGTACAATCGGGTGTTAGTTGAATTAGCAGCTAAATGGCGCATTAGTAAAGATTGTGTCATGTTGACATTTGACAATATCTCTCCACAAACAATGCTTAGTGGGTTTGGACAATCTTCATCACCGTAGTGGAAATTCCATATTTTAAGTATTCGTTAGAATATTTTATCTTCTTCGGAGGCGCACTGATGTTTTGGGGTTTTTTTTTTAACAAAATCAATTGTATTTCTTACCTGAACAGGCCAATCAGTCGGCTTATGCACTTCATGATTATCATCTTGCTGATCCACAGTTATCTCCATAGCTGCCAAATTGGGTGTTCGAATTTCAGTTCTAGATGCCGATCTTTTAAGAGTTCCAGTTTTTAGCCACTTGTCCATTTTGAGAAATCAAACAATATCGCATTGAAGTCACTCTGAAGATAAAGCACTTCAAATTGAGCACGCATAGCCCACGGAGAAAAAGAATTTCATAGTCTACAAACACCATTTTTGTGCCACAAAACAAACCAATTAAATTGAGCATCCATAAAACCCAAAGCTTGATTTATATGAACAGTCTTTATTCATTATGCATCCCGATCGAGTGATGCCTGTGTTTAATCATGCTTTAAATAAAAACGTTAAAACAAGAATCCTTGAGAGGATTCCGGATTGTTCTCGATAAACCTAAACTAGAAGAACAAAATAAGAAGCATACTACACTGACTCCTAGTGAGGCTACAGCTTTTGCAAACACAGAGATGATTCGTGCATAATCGGGGCTGGTGAAGACAAACTATCAATCATTTACCAGGTTTTCTTTCTTTTTTCTTATTTTGAGCATAGGTTTTAGACTAGCACATCTTTTACTTTTCACACGAACTTAGGAAAACAAAATACTGTAACTTTTTTAATCCTTTATATTTTCTTGTGTCCGCCATTACCGACTTTGATTTCGCGTACCCCAACTGGTCATTCGCGTACCCCTAGGGGTACGCGTATCACAGGTTGAGAACCTCTGATATAGTGTACGTCGATACAGTGTAACGGCTATGTCGCAATTATTTTAAAATCGGATCTTATTATTTTAAAAACGTTACAAATCGAATCAATCAATCGTCAATGTACTTATTCTATTAATTATTCATCCCTATACTTTGAATATTTCCAATTCTGAAGTTTGTAAACTCTGGCAGAAAGTATTATAAGCCCAAATTGCCATATCGATTATCCCAAATAAAAGACCACAACTCCTTATTCCATGCATGAACTCTGACAAAACACAATTAGGATAAAATATTTTCGCAAATGCATGCGATCTAATTAACGAGTCCCGTTCCTTTTCAATGCAGTATTTCGCTGCACTTAAGATATATCTTGAACGAGAGGAAAGATTCGAATGAAAGGAAATCAATTAGGATATTTCTAGGAATATAATCGACTCCAGACGACACACTTATCCTAACAAGATACTTTATTTAAGGAGAAAAGAGCTGATGCATAAAGCTAAATAAGGAATCAGTCGGAGAAGTGAATACGCTTCATTTGAATTTTGGTGTTATTCTTAGACTCACTGAGTGAAGAATGCAATTAATTATAGTGTGATATAGAAGCAGGAAAATTCATTTATTCGTTCATTTGCAGTGGTGATGTTTTCAAAGAGACGTATTGGATTAAAGTTTTCTCTATTTTAATTTAAGATTGGTTGAATAGCATTTCCTTATTTAAATATATTGATTTGATTTACAAAAAGACACAATATATCTAAATATTACTTGCAGTAAAATTTGGAAAACGAAGTTTTCCATCTTGGAATTTTAGTAATTGAGTTAGTAGATTTCAAATTTTAGTTCAAATTGACAAAGCGAATTAATACAATAATCACCAGTTCTTTTTTAGCGATAATTTTTATTCTGAACTCGCGTGCCTAGAATAAAAATCGTGATAAATGGTAAAAAAATGAATGATAAGCTGTTTTTCTTTTATGAATTAATTACTTCTTAAGCTTTGATTAATTTTTATTTAAAAATTTTCTCTTAACTAAACAATATTTCATCTTTTGATTCAATAAAATGTGAAAAAATATTTTACGATCATTGAGTATAAAACTTAAATAAAACACTAAAATTTTCGAAACTTATTATATATTTTATCTAGTATACTTGGACAGATCTTGGATGGGAAAATCTTTGCTTGAAATCTTCCTATACCTTGTTTATACAATATTCTACATTTATAAAATATAATTTCTACCAGCATGTAATAACTTGAAATTTTGATGAGTGTTCAAATTCCTACAAAAATGTTTATTTGCGTGTCGTTGGAAATTGAATGAGTATAGAACAATATAAAATCAACACTATACAATCTGATCTAAAATAACAGTTCTGTTTGAGTCTTATTGTGTGAAGGTAAATTTATCAGCCTGGAAGATACACTTCTCGAACGTGATGAGTGTTGTTTCAAGTAATAAAATCTTTTCCAATTTACTTTGATTGCTCTTTTTAATCTTTCCTCGGTCACATAAAACAGATACGACTGTAGCTTGTGCTATAAAGTCATTACAAGTTCTCAAAGAAGCACCACAATGGATATCTCAAAAGCATTTCTTCTGATGAAAGTACGATACTAAAACAACTATTAAATCATTGGAAATCACAACGACCTTATTTTACTTCCCAACAAAATAAAATTCTTTTTGATTTTCTAATAGCGGTTGCCTTTGATTATGTCTCTATTAATTTTTTTAGTGAAGCTAGAGATAAAAACGTGGATGTTTTTCTAATAATGTTGAATGCCAGTGACATATCTAGTCCAGTGCAGTAAAACCTCGATTATTCGGCTTCTATCAACTGAGGTTTCAGTTAACGAAGTCGATAAAAGAAAATTTAATTATCAATTGTTTCTAATAAAGGTGTTAAAATTGGAACTCAAACCGAATATCGTGATCGGGAGGTGATCTTTTATAAATCAAGAATTTATTTAGAGGAAAAAATCAATTCTGAAGCGCTTCATTGGCGATGTTAGCGAATTTCATGCCTTTTCATTTTTAAAAAATAGCAATGTTAACGTGTCGGTAAGGTTTCTATTGCTTCTTTGAGAACACTCTTAAATAAAATCGTTGGAAAAATGTAAAGGAAAGAACGAAAATCATTAACATTCGCCAATCCTCTTATGAAAACTATCTAATGTTTCAAAAAGACATTAAGACAAAAAGACAAAAGAAGTTTGATACTAATAAAAGAGTTTGTTAAATTGTTAATCTTGCGGATTTATTTTTAGAATTTCAAATAGACAGTATTGGAAAATCTTGCTGAAAAGATTGAGATATTTTAATCTAATTAACTTAGCTTTAGAATTCTTTTAAAATAAATGAAAACATTGCCAAACTATATTGGAAAACATAAAAAGACACCTCAGAAAATAATGGTAAAGTAATTACACCGTTGCCTTGCAACGGAGTATCATTAAATTTGCTTTATTTCAAAATCGTCTGCGTGTAATCAGTTATTTATTAAATTTTGAAAAATTAATAAAAATTGAAGGAAAAATGTCACAGATATAAAATTGGTATCATTGTAAAGGTATCTTCCCCATGTCTTAAATAATAAGAATACAAAGTTTGGTTGAAATTGATGCAGTGGTTTAGGAGGAGATGTGTAACATACCCACATACCCAGAATGACTTTTATTTATATTAAGATTAATCGATTTTTCGGCTATCCGAGGTGATTAAAGGCTTGAAAACTGTCCCACTTTCTAAAAAAACTTCATATTGACTTAGTTCAAAGACAGATTCGATTTCTTTTATTTTATTTACAATTTGTGCGAACACCTGGTCCGGGGTCATAAAAGAATGCCCTGTAATGGGATTCTATTTTCTTAAAGTACATGGGGGCATACATGGCAAACCAGTATTGGAGTATAAACATCAATGTGATTTTCCTTCTTTTGCCTCCACACCCATCAGTCTACATCTAAGGACAATAACACTTGTTTAGTCGGTTTTGTTGAGCACGTGAAACAAAGCTGGAGAAATTTCATTCGAAGCCTTTCCGGATCCATACCCTCCAAGTGTATATGAATCCATTATTGTTGGTGAAGGAATCTTTTGATGAGACACGTACGATAATGAAGTTATCTAGGTACAGCTGCCTGCTGTTATTCGTCGATTGAAGAGGGACTTTCTGCAAGGAAAGCTTTTTAGGCAATCAAAGTTTAAGGTAAGTAGGTCCTGCCTCTCTTCTCTTCTAAGAAGAAAAAAACCACAGTTCGCTTTTGATGTAGCATCGATTCAGTCATAAATGTTTTACCTGCTCTGATCCTTTCATTCATTTCCAAACATTTAGATTGAACATCAACACTAGGCGAGCCAATATTAACTCTGGTGTTGAAAAGGATTCTGAAGAACCAGAGACTAATTGTGAAAGACTCGTATTATGCACCGGAGGTCTTAATACACCTTAACTTTTTGATGTTCACTTAACTGCTGAGATGATTTCTCACTTGAGTCTTATTATGACAGTAGTGAGATTGAATGCGCTACAGTGTTTTCATGAAAGCGATCACAACTTTCTTTTTTGGCTTAAATGCCACTGATCTCCGGTCTACCCCCTTCTTTTTTTATGGCAAAGCGAAGATTTCCGTGAGGGCAAAGCAAAAGTTTCCGTGAGGGCATAGCGAACATTTCGTGAGGGCATAGCGAACATTTCGTGAGGGCAAAGCGAACAGGGAATTTAACGCTTTTTCCCCTTTCCGTCTTGCATCTGTCTTCCACATTTATTCTTATACATAAATAAATGAAGTATTATGAATAGATTCCATCGATGCAGTTTCGAGACTTCTTTTTTCCACTGTTCATGTTCGAGCCAAAAATGGTCCCGGTTCAATACCCCATTATAATTAAGATCCGCGGTGCATGTGCGCCTGTTGAATGTTAAATCATACAAAGGGGGCCAAATGGCCTTCCACTGGTGTAGCGCATACATAACACACCCTAGACCGCCTTTCTACTGGGTTTAGGGTAAAAAGAGCCGGGGGTGAATAGAACTAGACAAAAGCACAAGTAGGACGCCGGGCGGCAGCCCCCACCGGCAGAAAACGCACACGAGAACCCCAACACAGCGAGCGAAAGAGCCTGGACACCAAGAGGCACACCAGACCTGCCACAGCAAAGCCTAATGCAGATTTATTGAAATCTTCAAAAATCTTTACAAACTGCACCGTAACCGTTGGTGTGGTACGGGAGCTTGGAGAGAAAGGTGCCAACTCAAGTATCGTCCTCGTCAACTGACATTGGTTTAAAATTACGAGTCCGTCCCAAAATACCCATTTAAAACGGGATGTTAATATAACTGAAACTAAACTAAGCTGAACTGAAGACGAAGAACTTCAACATTTTTATACATCTGGTTCAAAATCTACAATAATCTGAAAAACCAAACTCGAACTTATCACATTGTCAATATTATCAGCTGTAAGCCTGCGTTTAGTAAGGTTTACGAAGCTACCGTTGCGCTACGTGGCGAATTTTGAGATTGACTGGTTTTAAATCCGAACTTTTAGTGGAGATGGCCAGTTCTGCACCACACCCTTAATTTTCAGGCGCATTTTAACCTTGGATTGGGCCAGTTTTTGAACATTTTCGTGTTATCAATTTGTAGAAGAGATCAAATGGTCTTAAAATCTTTGTAAAACGCATTTGTTAAAAAAAAGGAAGATGGCCAATTTCGCAACTACATGACATACTTGTCCCCTTTAATTTAAATATAATAACTAAATATTATATTCTTGTCTGTTGATATGCTATGATTTGAATCCTTTATGTTGGAGGATATATTCATTCTCCAAATCCAAGTTGAAATATTTTCTCATTTTCTGATAAAAGTTATCTTTCTTTATTCAAAAATTCGTTTCATTTTTCTCATTTTCTTTTTTTTAACATTAGAAACAATAAACAATATTTTTGTTTTCAATATTCGCCTTATCTAAAGATAATAAAATAGAAAAGAAATTTCGATAGTTATTATTCAAATATTAAGTTCAATGAAAGGAGATAAAAAAGGATTGATGGGGAGTATAAATAAAATTGATATGAAGATTTGGGATTTAATGCTAAAAAGACAATAACGGCTGTTTTTAAGCTACACAAAATTTCAAAAAATATATAAATCATTTAAATGAAATAAATGCATTCTAACTATAAGTAAATTAAAATTGTTGCTGATTGTGAAAAATAAAGTATAATTTTTAAATTTAATGTTTATAAAAAAAAGTCTCTGAGAATACGTTGAAATGTTGTTCAGAAATATAATCTAATTAAATTGAATGAATAAGTGGGCCTGCTATTTATTGAAATATTCTTTTATTTCTGCATAATAGTCATAATATGGATCAAAACAAATATTGAACAATATTCTGCAGGGAATTATTTGAAGTAAAAAAAATCCATCTTTTATTAAAGTAGTTGCTATTAGACTTGAAAACCATGTTTCTGTTGCATATTTGAAAATGAATTCAAATGTATTCTTTATTTTTAAGTATAAAAGAAAAAACAATTTATTTATTAAATAGATGCGCCTTTATACTGCACCATGTTAATACCTAAAAGTTATCTCCGTACGTTTACTAACTAATTTAAATAATTAAATTATATTCCTATTTGCAGAAAATGCTTATTTTTGTTACAGAGAGAGAATATGATAGAGAATATAAGCTTATTAAATGAATAATTCATACGTTTACTGAAAAATATACTTTAATTTTTTTAATTATTGATGTTATGAACAATAGGAATCATTGAAGTACAAATATTATTATTATAAACAAAGCAGTATGCTATAAAATTAGCTATCATTTCATTTTCTCACTAAACATAAAATATTTACAAAAACAAGTCATTTTGTCAACGAAAAAATATTATATTTCTTAATATTCGTGCGAGGATTTTGCTGCTTTCAATACACTTTCCTTATTTAATAAGTATTTTTCTCTGGGAATTCAAACTTTTAAAGATGTATATGATGAGACATTTTTTCTTGCTCTCTTTAGCAGTATCATTACATGCTCCTTTTCCTATATAGAAACACGGATAGGGAATTATTTTCTTAAAAAAACACAAACATATTAATTTGCCGGATAACACGATATTTACTTATTTAATCGCCTTTTAAAAGTGATATTTAATAACATGAGAACTAAACTATTGATATTTAGTAATATGAGAACTAAGCTAATGATGTTTAATAATATG
>BGPR01027906.1:0-20368 GCA_013235015.1 Araneus ventricosus
AATAGACTTAGTAGAAAGTAAACTACATTGTGCAATCTTCAAAGTGGAACCAGTTATTTTTACTTTTATTATCAAATCACACTTACTAGACTAATTTGAATTGTGATATGTGTGAAGTTGCATTTGAAGGTAGAGAAAGTACAGATAAAATGATATTTACATATTTCAAAGAGTTAAATTTATTTTTTTCACAGTATACATTTAAAAGTCACCACAAACTGCACACAGATAATCAGGAACAGTATAAGAAAGTGCTTAGAACCAGCAACTTTGCAGTCTCCTAACTTTTGCATTTTCAGGTTAATTTAATACTTGATTCTGCAAGGGATGAATACCTAATTTGGTAAAAGTAATATCAAGAACAGTTTCAATCTCGAACATTTTCTAGAGTTCCATGAGGATTTTTTCCATGATTCTCAAATTCGGTCAGATCACTGTAATCTTTTTTTTTTCAGTTCGCTTGATTCACGCGTACTTAACTGCCCTAGCAATCTTTAGGTTACAATATTTAGATTCTACGTCAAAATTAATTTTATATTATAAATTATTTATATTAAATTTATTTATAAATAAAGATTCATCAATGTCTCATATTTATATTTCTTGAAACTTTTTTTTGGTAACTGCTGTCCTTCACTGGCCATTAATAATATTAATCCATCATGAAAATGTGCGCTTGCATTTCTGGTTTTCAAGTTTTGATAATTCATCCATATCATTTAAATAAATTAATTGATATAAAAATCCTAGCTAAATATATAATAGTTTATTATTTTCTGGTTGTTTCAAAGTTAAATTTTTAAAATTTAAATGGAAAATATTCATATCAAAAAGAATAGTAACTTTGTAAACACGACTTGAATGTTTGATCCGAATCATTATAATCTGAAATGTCTCAATTTATTCGAAATCATTTCTGTGTTGCTTTAAATAATTTTGCATTCAGGTTAATCTGTTTATTCTGGCTAGCAAACATCAAGAACAACGATTTCTGAAAAAAAGCTATTCAGACCTGAAAGCATAATATCTGTGAATTATGTATTAGGAATTTTGTTCATTGAAAAAAAATAAATACAAATGCACAAAATGGTACTTCAAATGAGTTTTTTTTGCAAAAAAAGATAGACGTGGACTCCTTTCCCTATATCTTTCCCCATGTAAATCACATAGTTTCGGGAGCAGTTGAGTGATATGGGATCATAAGTTCTTTCATAAATTGATTCAGTATAAAAAATCATAAGGCCAGATTGTCTATGATTAATCAAGCCAGACGAAGACTAGCAGATGAATCAAGCTTCAAAACATGATCTAGCTAATGGCGTTTCTCGGACGCCTGAAATAGTTTTTCTTACTTTTTGTTTTAATTCCTTTACCATTAAACACTTCCAAAAGGATGCTTTTTTATTTTTAATCACTTTAATGCAGAATTCTAATGCTCAATACTTTCATCTAATGACCTAAATCACCTCATACTACATATTTTACATCCCTCAAGATATGCAGATGATGGCCCTGGTGAATCTTAAATGAGATCCATCGTTAACTGAACCAAAATTTTGATTGGATTTGTTTAAATGAGGCCGTACTATATAGGTATCAAATATTATATTAACGATTTTCTATTTTGAGTCTTTCTGCATCTCTTGAATATTCATATGGATACGCAATTTGAACAATTGCTATCTTCATATGTTTCATTGGGGATGCAGAACTAAACTCGAATAAAGAATTACTATGAGTTTCAACATTCTAAAAAATTTTAAACAGTTTATCTGGAAATTTACTGAATTTTAGATAACCAAATGATAACCCCTCCCTTTTCACCGAATTTTTTTTTCCCTGAATTAAAGTAAGAGTAGCATTTCAAGCAACGAAGGCTTGCTGTTATACCAAATTAAAAGTTTCATTTGAAATGTTAACGTTTCTCTAAATCGTAAGTTGAATCCAAATCTACAGTCGCATCTGATCTGGAATTCCATAACTTATTCAGGAAACTGCTTTTGAAGAAAATTATACCTTATTCCTTTGTTTCGAAAACAAATGGAAAATTCAGAGAAGCAGGACAGAACAAGGCAAGAAGAAAAAGTCTTTCCTTATCGATGAATTTGCTTAATGTGTCCACATGCAACCTACAACGCACGCAGTCTTGAGCGGATCTTGTGCCTACTGACTCTATTGAACTTATGTCAGTTAATTGTATACTATACAACAAAAACTTAAAAGAAACATTATGGAGATATTCATTTCTTTTGTGCACAAACAATTAACTTAATGAAATTACAGACAGTTAAAGTATCTTTCCACTCTGTGGCTTTTCGTCGAAGAATTGGAAGTATCAATTATAATTTGGCCGAATGTTGAAGGCATTATCTTATTTAACGTACCACAGTATTTCGTAATCATGGTCATTTTCAGTGTACTAATACTATTAGCACAAGATATTTTACGATATTTATTTTATTTATTTATTTAAAGAAAACACACTACACAGCAACCCATTTACAGAGTGCTATACAACATACACGCAAACAAAAAAAACCCACAGAGAATACAGAGAAAACACAGAGAATACACAAAGTCACAAAACCTTGCAAAGGCGTATTTAATTAAACGGAAAAACATAGAATCACAAAAGCATTAAAACACACTATTATTCTAAATGTCGTATTTTAAAAAAAAAATTAAAAGACCACTCATTTGCGAAAAGGCAAGGATCACAGACACGCAAACACTCGAATCCTCTTAAAGACACACCAGGAGTTTAAAATTTAAAGTCGTAAATACACACTGAGATAAAATGAATTACAACGGCGTTAAAAAATAGATGTCGTTACAATATTCAGATTTCAGCACGACATCAAAGCAGATACTCATAAGGAATTTCTGTAGAGCATCATGTGTGCTGAGACGAAATAAGGTTTGGTTTGATTCAGACACTGCGGAACATTTGAAATGGGTAGGTATCCAATGGTTGAAATTATTAAAACTTATAAAGCCATTAAAATATTTTTTTTTCACCTTTTACGGAAAAAGGCCTAAAATAGATTTCTCTAAAATATTTTTAATAAAGAGAACTATTACGTGCCTGCAGTACAAACGACAAATAATTTGGGTGTTGAAAGAAAACGTACAACAAGAAACAATCGAGTCCTTTCCACATTGACATCGTAAACATAAATTTAAAGACATTCCTGTCGCTAAGTCGGAAAAGTAGAGATTCCTTTTGGCCAGGGATATCAGAAAGAATATCTTCATCCTCTAATAAGGGTAGGCAAAAGGACTGAACTAAGTTTAAATAGAATCTAACAGAAGACGGCTTTTCACAAGGTGTCACAGCATTAAGTAAAGTTGGGAGTCTAACTCTGAGGGATAGAGCTAAATCGCTTTTCAGCCTATAGCATACTAAAATCTAGCGTATAAAAGGAACTTTCAGTATTGAAGTTGTTCATTGTCATAAAGCTATAATTCTCCTAATTTGATTTTTCCTTCTATTCTCAATCGGAAGGAAAGAAAATTTTCAACCCCCATCATTTCCATCTGTTTGAGCTCCATAACCCATCTACGAACTTGGCCGACGTTTTCAACTTCCCTACAACAGATCCCTCGTTGGTTGATATCCAATAAAAAGTCATTATATCGCAAAGATATTTCTGCAGATAATTCCAAGATAGGTAGTGATCTGCTGGAAGTCACGACGTGAGATTATTGCAATAGATAGCATTCATATAAGGATTTAATGGAATAGAAGGAGCAATAAATGAAATGAAATGAAAAGATACTTTTTATTTCCTCGTGTACTTAGTAATAATCCCCGTTTTGGGGCCCAGCGAGCAAGTGGATGAGAAGTTGTCGGAGAAGTTAGCAGGTTCTCGCTTTTCTGGTGGCGAGTATAGTAATTATATGGGTTGAGTTCCCTCCACCAATGACGGAACGCCCCTCCTTCGGGAGGGAACGGGTCGTGACCGGTAATGGCCATTAGGACTCCGACTTAAGTATCCGATCTGCCGTAGCAGCCATTCTTCAATTGCCACTGGTTATCAAGGCAGGGTGTGAGTAACTCGGTTTCGTGATACGTAGTATGAAAGAGAAAGTATTGGAATCATCTTTTCAAAATTCGAATTTGAGGTTTTATTAAATCACCGCTTTCGAAAAGACTTTTACACTGACTTCGAAACGAACAATTCTCGGAACTATGACTATTTGCTTGTGAACAAGATAGCTCAAAAAAGGAGCGATCTAGGCGAATTTTATGATTGATCTTCACACCAAAATGGTATCTTTATATTAAAGTTTCAATCGAATCCGTCAACAGGGTGTCTGGCTGCTGGTGTGAATATGAGCATTATAACTCACATACAGGCGAGCAGATGCAACAAATTGGATGGACAGAATTTGGCATACGGTTTTGACACTGGAATCTATTATCAAAATTTGGACCTAACGCTCCAACTGTTTAGATGTCTGTTGGTTTGCCTATTCTTGCATATAACATCATTCTTCAGGTGAGGTGAAGACAAAGATCTTAAATAAAAAGGCGGTAGTTGATATAAATATTATTTATACATTTTAAAGGTAATAATGCAGGTTATTTATATAGATAACGTAATCATAATTTAAAGAACATCCAGTGACAATAAATAAAGAATAACGCGCAAAAGAGCACGTCTTATTTAACTACTTAAATGGTTAAAAAAAGAGGGCGGTAACAATACGTAGGGAGTTTAAATACTTGGAAGATGGGCACTCCCCGAAGAAATTCGTGACTCTGGAAGTTAAACTAGAAGTGTGGTTCGTTAAGACTGAAGTAGAAATAATTAAAAATGAGGTGGCGTTAAAAAGAATTAATTTAAAGGAAGTTCGAAATTTGAATCATTACATGTTTATGTGAACGCGGTAGCCAAAAAGGGAAATAATCTAGATACATAAAATTTGGGTAATTGGTCTTGACACAAAAAATCTTAGTTGTTTACCTTAAGAGTATAACGTTCTCGAGTAAGGTATTGTATATATTTTTTTGGTATTGTATATATTTTCGAGTAAAGTATTGTATATATTTTAGGATGCTGCAATCGTCTTCCTTTAGTGTTTGGCACTTTCATAGAAAAAAAGAAAATGTTATTTTTTCTTCTGTCGAATACCACAAATGTCTACTGAAAGTTAAAAAGCCAGCTCTGGCAACCCCAGGTTAGTATTCCTCGTACATGTTCAGAGACTTCCAAAGCATCAGATCATTTACAGGAGCATCAGCAGCATTTCGGGCATTCAAACAAACGTTAACAAAAATCAAATAGTTCAACAAATATATTTGATGCAGCTTTGAGATTTTACTATTGTCATATACTAGTTGTTTACCACAACCGTGTATCTTTCTCGAGTAAAGTTTTGTATATATTCACCTGGGTTTGAGAACTGCGTTAGGCATTTGCGAATAAAATCCCCGACAATTTCTCACAGCACTATTAGGACAATATCGGAACATTCCCTGTAGTTATTGACCTCAGCGAATGTGTCGCAGTCCCTGAAAAATAATTGTCTATGAACACATTAGGTGAACGAAGATGGAGCCTGGTTGAAAAAAATCCTCAGTCCTGGCAAGAAGATTTCAGGTGCATAAAGAAATTATAACTTTTATCAAGAATTTAAAAGTAGTAAATTACACAATCAAAAGGGGTGTAAAACTAATGGAAGATTTCAGTGAATTGATAATTGAAAACGAAGAACAGACTCAAAATATACTTTAGACTGTTGAAGAAAGTAGGGAAAAAACGACTTGCTTTAAGAAGTGAGTTTTGAATGAAATTGAAAGTAGTTAAAGAGATGGCATAAGATTATTTGACAGTTATTGGAATTTTTACAAGGTATTTGGACAATTAACTACCCTCAGTATTAAATTTTTTTAATTTTACTTGTTAAACTGTCAAATAAGATTATAGACTTTAACTTATCACTGCATTCCTTTTTATATCCTTATTTAACATTTTAGTAAATTTTGATGCTGTTATTGTGAACGTAAAATAACTGTCCAATGGGGTTTCCAAAAAGCAACAATGTAGAATTTTTGCAAATTTTCATCAATTTATTCCTTTTTTCTCAATAAATTCTTTTTCTATAGTAAGATAACGAATAATCACTTTTTTTCTTGTTAAATGGAAGAAATTGGTCGCTATTTAGTTATTGTAAATAACTCTCAGTGTGTCAACTTGCTTTTCTAAAATAACTTCGAAGTCTAATCTTCCTAATTTTTAGAAAATTTCAGTATATTTCTTGAAGTCTCATGTGATGTGAAATTTAGATTCCGAATTTTAAGGCATTATATTTTGTCTCCGACCAACAAACTTAGCCCCTTATTTAGATGTATTGCTTTTTAGTGAGGTCTTTGTTTTCTCCGAAATTTAATTATTGCTATTTAAAACATTCAGCAATGAAATTATAAATAATGTATTTTCAGACCAATCTCATTCATAAAAAAGTAGGATAATGAAACCCTTCAAATGAATCGTGAACGATTTTTTTTCTAACTTCTGTTTCCTAAATTAAATATTGTCAGAAATTAATGATTATATAACTAAGAAGCTTCAGTTTTATAATAAAACTTTCAACATAATTTCAGATTAGGTTTAACATTAACAAAAATTTATTTTTCTTTGAATTTATCATAATAAGCAGTGGTACATAAGCTTTTTTCATTTATTCCGTGTCTTTTTGGACAATTTGAATTCTTCATATCGTTGATATAAATGCAAACTATCGCATATTCTATAGAATAAGATAATTAATTCCATAATTGACAAATGTATCAATGATATGAAATAGATTTTCCCGAAATTTCATCATAAGTAGCATCAAATGCGTAACTGGAGAGGTTACAGACATTTTTTAATAATCTCCTAATAGATTGCGCTATCAATCACATTGAGAGACAACTCTGTAATAAAGATGAATTTAGGTAAAGAAGGTTAACCTGTAGATTCTGGAGATTTCTAATTTTTCGCACACGGCTTCTCTTCGCGTGACGAAAAATTACCCTGACCTCAGAACTTGAATATAAATAAAACAACGCATAATTTAATAAAATTAATGAAAAGAAAATCCGCTTTTTGAAATTTGCTGAGCAAATTTTACTGAAATCGTTAAAGCCAATATAATGTTCGGAATATTACTTAGAAATGTGAGGCCCTAACAGGACGGAGGGGAAAGAAACTACTCAGCACGAAGGAGGAACGACGGCCACTGAGCTCCGACTGCTATGGTGCGGAACCTTGGAGGGGGTGGTGCCAGTTCATATGTCATTCTCGTCATCTGAACGCTGTTCAAAATTACAAAGTCCGTCCCAAAATAGCCCTCGTGTTGCTTCAAAACGGGACATTAATATAACTAAAGTAAACTAACCCTGCAGCTTTGATATCAATCGACTATTTGCACAACATGTTAAAGAATACAATATCATATTTACATTCGGAAATTTTAACAGTTTAAAATTTTTAAATGTTTGAAAAGAAAAACTTTGTTTGAAAACTTTATAATTTTTCTGATTACTGAAAAAAGAAAATTATATTTTATTTTGATTTATTTATCCCTAGAGGACTTTTTCTGCGAAAAATTTTCAGAATGATTTCCTCCCGAAGGTCCGCTAATTTTTATATTTGAATTTTTAAATATCAATTCATTTTGAAATTATATCTCAGCGCTCTTGATATCCATTGAAATCTATTATGATTTACGAACAACAGTATTCGAGATTTCTCAGTCTAATTCCATTGGACTATAAGAGACAAATGCAATTCATCTGCCTAAAAGGTAAGTGTACCCTAGATAGCTAACCCCTGCAGGATTAATATCAACCGACAATGGATGGCTTTGAAATTGCCATTTCCACGTATACTATGTTGTTTCAAAAAATATTGTACGTTGTTGTATTGCATTCATAATGGTTCAAAAATCATGGAGAAGCAAAATGTTAACATTCAAGTGGTACTTACATCGTTTTAAAAGAGCTTAAAGGGTCAGAGAATTTCCAACTGATCACTTAACTATCTTGTAGAATCTTTCTTAACCCCTTCAACTGTAATTGGATACCGTGCATGCATTGAATTAGCTCAATTTTAAACTTATAAACTAAAACAGTCATTTAGAGACGTTATAATTCGACACAACAGTTCACGTGGAATCCATTAACATTTCAGTTGTCCTTTAGGGCCTCAACTGAATTAAAATGACAGCCCATTCCCAAAATAGAAAGTGCCATTTAATTAGAGAATTGATAAAACAAGCGAGTTAAGGATATAAGCTCTTGATATTTTTTAGCAGTAAATAGTTTTGTGATCTGAATGCAGAATTATAGTTTATGCATTGTGCATATGATTTTAAATAATATTCAGACATGTCAGATTCAAATATTTCGAATTAAATATTTATATTAAAACGAAACTGATTTTCAGACGCTCCAATAAGATTACTACGGTACTATCATAGTTGTTTTTGAATCAGGTGCAGTTTCTTTTTTTAAACTTTCAGCTGCCATGTTACAAAATGGCGTTTAGCGATAAAAGAATTTACAATGTATGAATATTCGTCAATTTCAAACAGGGCAATTTTTCTAGAGTTAACGCCAGACTGTTTGAAAGACTGACAATTTGCCTACGAAATAATTCATTAAGTATTGCTTGAACAGACTTCCCTTATAATCATTCGGATTTGTATTTATTTCCTAGAGCTAATTTACACATTAAAAGACGTAGGACAAAACAAACTTTTGGATGGAAATGGTCGACTTAATAACAACTCTACCACTATTTTAATTCAACATTTTCTGTATAAATTCCCCCCCCCCCAACAAATATAACTTAATGAAGAGGTAAACACTGGAACCCCGTTTCTTTTATTTATAGTTTGGACTTTAATGTCCGGGCTGGTTAACGAAAGTTTAAGTTGTTATCATTTGAAAGGACAGGAATTGTTTCATGGCACAAGAGCCAGACGAGCAATACTGCTGATGGGACCAGGAAAGAAAGTGGTTGTATTTTCTTGTGATTTTGGGTTTTCATCGCTATGAAAGTAGTTTTATGACATGTATTAGGAAAAGGATAGACAGCTTCGGAATATGCAGTCACATGTGATTCATCCCTCGATACTAGGCGCTGCCTTCGGATTTTTTGATTTTGCAAGTTGTTTTTGACATTTTTAACGTAGATTGCTCTTTTTCTGAAAACGGGCCATTTGGGCGTCTCGCAACTACGATTAAGAACAAAGGAGGATACAACTTATAAGCATGACGTAGAATCCAATTAAATATGCCGCTATTTAAATACTGCGTTTGATAAGCGATTCCAGCGCCAATTTACAAGAAGCAAAGAAACTCACAGCCAATTAACTGATCATGTAAAGAAAACATAAAGGAGCCTAAATTCTATGACTGTTCGAGAGCACATAATGTGTTCATTCAGAAATTGTTAAATATTTGTAAACGTGTAAATGACTCTTCTATACATAGTATAAATATTTTTTGTTTTTATATGAAATAAAATCTCCGCGTCTTTCCCATCAAACCGTTCAGTAGCCGGTCTGGTACGGGTACGGGGATAAGAGACGGCGTTCTGTTCTGTTAATTCAGAAATCTTATTAAATGTTTGAAGATCGAGCATATTATTCAAAATTCATCAGGATTAAAAACAAAAAAGTGTAATACCTGTTATAAAACTTTTATTAACAACACTTTTAAATAATGTAAAAAAGGATATTAAGTTTTATTATTCCAATGAACCGCATAAGTTAATTTTTTATAGAAATTTTTACTAATAAATATGCCTGTAGAAAACTTGTAATTGTATTATTGAGACATATTTATTAGAAATAACTTCCGCTTTTGAAGTTAAAAGCGGCATAATTAATTAAAACCAAACTTAATTCAAACAGACGATATTAAAGGTTAATTTTAATAGGCGTGAGCTAGGGCCCTGAAATGATGTTGGGTTTTTTAAATATTTATATTGCGACAGATGAAATGCTCGATGCACAAACAGATTTTAACTAAGCAAGTCATTAGTGCCAAAATGCGGGAGAAGCGATTAGCGGTATGAAATACACGGAAAGCAGTTGGGTACTGCTCCCGTACACACCGTACGTATTGAAGAACGTTATTGTGTGTTCGATTATGTCCCGCATCTTAGGGAAATGCTGAGAAAAACGGCAGCTAATTACTTTTCCAGCACCTCCGGAGGTCTGTAGTCATTACCCAACTAATAGCAATGTTTTTCACTACGTGTATCGTTCGTTGTTCGTTCATGAGTTGTCCGATTAAAATCGGAGGTGTGTACCGCGCCTAAAAAGATGTAGAAACTGGGTTCAGATAGTATTATAAAGGCACAGATATTCACTTCCTCAGGGTTGAGAAAAGAACAAAATCATTATAAAGAAGATATTTTCTCAGGAAACTGTCGTTTTAGTGACTTGGTTGAAGAATGCGCCTTCCTTTTCAATGAATATCAATATATCGAAGCTATATCTGTTCATTTTTTCTATGCATTACAATTAAATTGCCTTGTCCAGAAGCCGCTATTGAACCCGAAACCAGATTTTAACCATTCTTGCTTAACAGTTCCTGTTAACATTTAAATCTTTAAATATTGATTTGAGACATATACTTCCAGTTACAAAGATTAATCAAATAATCTAAGAATGCGTGTGAAAATATTTTGACTTCTACGGGGATAGATAATAAAAGGTTTCAAAAATTTAATTTTTATACCTTCCCCGTAGTGCAAAGGTGTCAAGAAATAAAATGTTTTCCTTACGTTCATCTGTTTACATACAAAGTTTCACGCTTTTATCTGCAAAACTTACGGAGATATAAGAAAACAAATTTAATGACTTATACCACTTTCCTTACCTCTCACTGCTGTTTGATGCAATCTTTCGATGTACATTTGAGGGATACTATACGTATTATAATAAGTTATTTAAAATGCGGTTAAACAACGAGTACTAAATTTTTGAGAGAATAAATGACAACTTCGCCTTAGTTTTAAAAAAATACTAAGCAGTTTTATTGTTTTTTATTATTAAATGTTAAGAATCACAATCTATTTAAAATCCCTAACCATCATATTGCACATTTTTTTATTGAACAATTTGTTTTATGTATCTCTATTTGTTTTATTTTTTGATAAAGCTGAATATCCATTATCACATATATTGGGAATTTTTCGGGGTTTTCAAGAAGGTCAAAACGTTCTCTAATTTTTCAAATTGTGAAAATTAGGCACTATAAATTGCATAGGTGCTCTGAAAAAGGTAGGAAATAAAATTATGTTAATAAAATAGTACGACCATTAAAAGTTACACTTCCTGCAATTAATACTATCACCTAAGATAAAATGGCGGTAGTAGAAAATTTTTTGTTTCCCTACCACAAAATTTTCAAAACACGAAATACTTGGATAGACAACAAAACACTTTCAAGATGTTTTCCGTTATGAAGGAGCCCTTCTAATAATTTGCCTGTAAATACTTTGGAATTCTTCACCACGTATATTACCTATCTGTTGCTTCAAATCAATGTATTTGGCGGACACGTCTACAGTAAAACCTCGCTGAACGGCAACCCCTTCTTAGCGGTCACCCCTCTCATCGGCCACTTATTTTGGCCCGGGGAATTTTAGTTCATAGACATGAGGTTACAATAACGTCTATTTTTGGCCACTCACACAGTCTGAGCGGCCAGGTTGGTCGCCCATTCAACTTTCGTAAAATGCATTCTTTTCCGTCTGATCATAGACCTTCTATTAGGAGAAAATGGAAGAAATGAAACCATTGGATTTAAAACCACATCTGAAATCAGGCGGACACAAATCGTTTAATCCTTTCCCAAAGTGAGTTTGGCCTCTTCCGGGGTTGCGCATTCAAGAGTCCATTTGTGTTTTTAGGCAGCTTTTCTAACTTTGAAAGAGAAGCTTACGGAAGAGAGTTACGATCATCATTAATTGAAATTTTCAGCTGGACACAATTTAAAAATTATAGGGGATAATTTTGTCCATTCCTTAAAAACTACCTACGAATTGATTAAGATTTTATTCTCCAATTTAAAAAACAACTTAAAAATTTGGTTAAGTGCATTTTTTCTTTGGATGATTCTTAAAATTCATGTAAGCAGAAATAATAAATTAGGTCATGTTTAAATACATATTTTGTACTTCCAATCATGATATCAGTTTAGTATGGCCACCTCTTTGAGCAGAACTTTTAGAGCACCACATATTTGAATTTTACTTGGAACGGAGAGTGGCCCTTGTAGAGGGGTTTCACTGTATTTCTAACGAAGTCTCGAAGTCAAAATCAAGCTGGGCCAATTAAAGTTATTTGAAACTTCTTGCAATCCATCCCAATATTTATAAAAATTCTCGTCCTGACAATTCATTAAATTTCTATTTTGATGGGCAGGTATGGTATCATGTCGATAACGCACATTTTTACAAATTATAATTTTGCATAACCTGGTATAAATCCATTAATATAAGACTGGGTAAGTAGGTATCGATTTTACGGCATCACAAATTTATTCTGAATTTGAACTTTTTTATTTAGGTATAATTTTCCTCTTTATATACAATTATAATATACAGAGGACCCACTTAAATCCCTTACACCCTTCCCTCAACTTCAGAACGATGGCAGCTATAGTCATAAAAGTGTTGTCTAGGTATAGTAAACTTGTAAAATTTAAAGTTTTATGCAGCACTGCTAGAGTGTCGCAATCTGATTAAGTTTTTAAAACATTATAATCAAAAAATAGTCTCAAGACGTAGTTATTAATAATTTTCCTCATTAAATTATTTTTTGGTTTAGCAGGTTCTAGGAGCCATGATAGGACCGGTGCGGCGAATCTAGCAAATCTTTGATATAAATCTATAATAAAAATGTTATAAAAATATTGTTTGTTATCTTATAATAATTAAAATTATTAAATATATCCCGAACTGGGAATATGGAATTGTACGGAAATTCTATTCAAGAAAAGTTGCAAATAAGTCAAATAATTTTAATTTCAGAACTTTCATGAGTTTAGATTTTAGACAAACAACTTTTGAATTAATGCTTTTATTAGCAGTGATTCACATCAAATAAAACGAACCCTTTTCTATAATAAATAATGGGCTTTTTAAACTTTCTTCGTTTTGATTTTCTCGTCAGTGAAATAATAGATAGAAAATATTATAACTGTGAAAAACTTCGACGTCGATATTTTGATGAATCTCCAAACATTAAATCTTCCTGATTCCGAGAAGAACATAATTGGAATTATATTTGTCTGTCTGTGCAGTGCATCAAACTAGAAGTAATGAATTTTGTGTGATGTCTTAACACAGAAACTGTAGTGTTCTATCAAATTTTGAACTAAATCTTTAAAGCCAGTCAGTTTTCATGTTAATAGGTTAAACCGAAAAAAGCATAGTATAGATAGATGATATCTGGAACATTGTTTTATGAAAAGAATTGAATATTTCAGGTAAATTAGGGACTGAATCCTTCCAAGAGTTGACCACTTACCGCTAATCTATTGGAGTAGGTGTGAACATGGTGATTCAAAAGCCCAACAAGAAAGATAAATGATATTCGGTATGTGGTCTTGATACCACAATTGTACTTCGGTATCAAATTTTGAACCCAATCGGACAAATGGAAACGGTCCAAAATGGATACTTCATTCTCTTGAATATACTTCGATTTTGAACTCAAAATGACATCATATTGTTTAAATATAGATGAAAGTCGAAGGCAGAATACTCCCACTGGTGTGTATTTCATTATTTTATCTGCCATTTCCCAGTGTTAGCTATAACCGTTTACTGATAAACAATAAAAAACTCTAATATATTTATGAATTAATAATATTTTTAATCAAATGAAAATTTAGGTCAAACATTCAAAGTAGTATTTCCAACACGCATGTACGACCCGAAATATGCCCTTTCTGTTATTACTAATTTATATCCCATTGAATCTATAAAAGTAGTTTACCACAACATTATTTTATGACTTTGCTTCTATCACAAACTATCGATAAATATGTTTTTCTGTATACTTCAACAACGAATCCACAGCTAGACTTTTATAATTAGCGGAAGTTTCCAGAAAACTCAAAATAAATGCCCGAATGTTTTTTTATGGACACCTAGAGCGCCACAGTTAAAAGTGACCGGTACTGAAAAACGTAGAAATGCTATAAATAGGATCTTCTTAACAAGGAATCTGCCATAAACAGGGGAGGGGGCATTTGCCCCCCCCCGTCTGTGACCAGTTGCGCCCAACCTTCTTAAAGAAATTAAGACTTTCGTCGGCAAAAAACTTTGCGATTTCGATTGATGTTGAGAGCAGGGTATCAAGGAATCTAATAAT
This sequence comes from Araneus ventricosus, assembly GCA_013235015.1. NCBI lineage: Eukaryota > Metazoa > Arthropoda > Arachnida > Araneae > Araneidae > Araneus > Araneus ventricosus. The sequence continues at coordinate 14,392 of BGPR01027906.1, forward strand.
TTTAATCCCATCTCAAAGTTATGTACTAGTTAACAGACGATATAAGCGATTTGTATTGGAATTTGAGGACTGATTAACATTTAAATCAACAGAATGACCAATATCCGTTTCAGTTGTCGTCCATTCGGCCTGTAGCTCGCACCACATTTGACAGAATATCCGACAAGGCAACAAGTGAATCAAATGTCGCATTTTCCAGACTGTTTTCGGTCAGTCGGCTGGCTAAGAGATCAACAAGATGGTTATAAATTTGGATCTTTTGTTTCTTCCATCGACTGTTTCGATCACTTTTCGGCGGAATTATTAGGTAAAACTAAAGTATTTGTATTCACAAAAATGTGGTAATACATAGTATTAATTCCTCTCAACGATCAGTTTTGTTCGGCGCGGAATTTTTTGCCCATAGACATAATGTTAAAATAATCTCTATTAACGGCCACTCAAACCCTCTAAGCAGTTGGATTGGTCGCGCGTTCAACTTCAATTAAATACGTTCCTTTCGTCTCTCCGACCATGCACATTTTATTAAGAGAAAATGGAGGAAAGAAAGAACAAGAAATTCATATATTCAAGAACAACACCGAAATAGAAATTAATCATTCCTTTCCCGATGTGAAGAGAAAAGTGAATTTCGGACTCTACAGGGTTTGGGCGTTAAAGAGTTCATTTGTGCCTTTCAGGTGCCGATTCGAACTCTGATAACAAAGCTGCAGCGAATGAAATTTTCATCTCAAAGACTTTAGGACAAATAGAGGATATGATTGCATTTCCTCAACAACTACCGACAAAACAATGAGGGATATATTTTTACAATTAAAAAAATTGAAAAAGTTACCACCGAAAGAGCTGAAAGACCCAAGGAGAAACAAATTTTATCCTTTTTATAAAAAATTAGAGAGAGAGAGAAGTTTTCGGATAAGGTACTTTCTTCTCTTTGGATAATTTTTTTTAATTAGCTTTATCAGAAATGACGAATTAGGACTTATTTAAATAGGTATTTTATACTCCCACTCCCAAGCATAATCCCTTTTAGAGAGGTCAATTTTTCTCGGAACGGTGGTTATATACTAGCCGCCCTCTTCGACTAGTTCCTTCGTCTGGAGTGTAAATTGAATTGAATCTCATATGCATAATTTGATATTCATGGTTCCCTTAAAAAAGTAATTCTAAACCTCAAATTGAATAATCCATGATCTTTTAGTATCTTTCGTCTTTAATTTCACGTCGTCGGTCCCTTTCTTATAACTTATGCAAAATACGCATTTCAATGCAGTATGAAAATGACGCGACACACTTTACGTCTTTCGGCATGCTAGCTGGATTAAAACATGCTGATAGAAAGAATTAAAACATAACAACCGTAATCATTGAGCGTACTAAATATGTTTCGAATTATAGTTATTACCTTAGAGGTCTTCGTTTACAGATTTCACAGAAAAATTGATGAAACAAAAAAGAAAGTAAAATTCATTAGGACATTACCTAAGCTTTCAAATATAGAAGTAAAATACGCAATTAAATATTATTTGTTTAAACATTGGAAATGGTTTGAATCAGATTGCAACAATGAAAAGTATCGTTGTAAATTATGACAAAGATATTTTTACAAATTTATTAAAATTAGAGAAAAGAGCAACATGGCAACTTAATTGATGTCATTAAAAAAGATGAGTTTGTGAATTTTCAGATGGTGGCTCGTAGAAATAAAAAAAAATCAATTTGAAACTGGCACCATAAACGTGCAGCATTCTGATCGGTTAGCTATGCTTGCAAAGTGACATGAATTGGTAAAATCGGTCCAGTTTTTGAGGAACTAAGTCAAGGTTTCCCCCTAGAGAATGTACAATGAAGTAGTGTTTTTGCAATTTTTCTCGAAAATGAAGAATGGAGATGGGGAGGCAACTATTGACGATGTATCTATGGTCGTGAGCTTCTATATAAAATAAAATTGGCAAAATCGATCCAGTGGTTGGGGGGACTCTCTCAAGAGCTTTTCCCATAGAGAATGTGCAGTGAAGGAATGTTTTTCAGATTTCTCTTGAAATTGCAGGCTCATGAGGGATAAGCGATCTTTGATGACATATCTAGGGGTTATAGGCTTTGATATGAAATAAAAATTGTCGAAATCGGTCCATTGGTTGTGGCTTGAGGATTGATCCTTTTGGTTTTGCAACTTATTTAAAATATATAGACTAGCCGTCTTCAGCGACCATCTGTTCGTCCGTAATATTAATAGCTACTAGCTTCCAATTTGGTGAAATAAATTGACGAATAGGTGGTTGTAGAGGCTGAGGGACTCTGCAAAAGTTTTATTTTGCGATATATTTCGAAAATGGAAGGTGGTGGTTTGCAGGAGACCATTGATTGACGTCATAAGTTTCCGAATGCAACAAAAATTGTCAACATCGGTCCAATAGTTGGTGCTGGGAGGACTGGTCCACTGGTTTTACCAAATATTTTAAACTAACCGCCTTAGGCGACCAGCTTGTTCGCCGGGAATATAATTTCAATTTGATCTTGCATCATTTTATTTTCACTCTTCCCCTAACAACTTAATTTTAAACTTTAGAATGTGGTAGATATTTAATCCATGTTCTTTTAGTGGCTCGCACCTCTTCTGATCATTGTCTAACCGAATGCCCCTATCGGAGTTAAAGAACTGACCATGTCAGGTAACGTAACATGTAACTGCACGTTGTCGGAGGTATCTTCACTTTTCTATACCTCTTACAAAATCTGTATTTGATTTCGACATTAAAATGAAGCTGCACATATTACGGCTAGAGACATGTTAGCTAAAAAAATAATGAAAAGATAGCAACCATAATCATTCAGGTTACTGGATATATATCTTAATATACGTAAATCTGAGAAAGCTTGGTTTACAGATTCCACAAAAATTTTCATGAAATAAAATATGAAAGCAAAATGTATTAGGATATAACCTCATCTTTCAATAATCTAAGAGAAACACACAATTAAATATTTCTTAACCAATGAAAACGGTTTGAATTGCGTTGCAACAATAAAAAGGATAGTTGTAAATTATGCAAAAAATATTTTTTAATTTTATTAAAATTAGAGGAAAACTTCGACGACAACTTAATTGATGTCATTGAAGAGGTAATTTTGTAACTTTTAGATGGCGTAAAAATAATATTTGTGCTGTAATATTTCGGAAGGTATTAAGGAAAAACGCCCAAATTTCGTTTACTGTTTAATATTTCACTTAATTTTCCCACCCTCCAAAGTAAGTTTGTGGCAAATATCGTAGCGATAGGTCCAGCGGTCTGCCCTGTAGAGCACCAACACACACCCATTCTCCTTTATTATTCCTAGAAATATATAGAGATGCATTTGTAGGTTTAAAATTTGTTAATAAATATTTTTACTTTTATCAGATATTATTTTATTTTGATATAAGATTTAAATAATAATCTACAAATTTTTGCCAATATCAGTGCTGTACAGTGCATTTACTAAGAGATTTGTTCATATTTCTACATTTTCTATTATTGCTTGTCGTTCAGTCAGACAATTCTTACTGCACCGACATTATACAAATAGCTAATTATTTTAATTAACTAATTAGTATAACTGAATTCGCTAATTAATGCTTAATTACCTTTAATGAAATAGAAAATTAATTATTATGTGTTATTTTGAAGTTACCTAAATTTGAGAAATTTTGCTTTTCTGCCTGTCGGAGATGTCTTGCCACCGTGTCACAAAATTTCTGGCGCCGACTATGCAGTTAAGGAGTTATCTCTTGATATCTTTTAACAGGAAATAATTTAGTGATCTTAATGCAGAATTATAATTTATGCATGGTGCATATGATTTTGAATAATGTTTAGACGTGTCAGATTCGAATTAACTAATTTAAATTAAAACGAAACTGATTTTTAGACGCTCTAATAAGAATACTATGGTACTATGATAACTGTTTTTGAAACGGGTGTAGTTTCTTTTCTTAAAATTTCAGCTGCCATGTTACAAAATGGCGTTTAGTGATAAAAGAATTCACACTTTATAAATATTCGTCAATTGCAAAGGGCGCATTTTTTCTAGAAAAAACGCCAGACTGTTTGAAAGTCTGACAATTTGCATACAAAATAATTCAGTAAGTATTGCTTGAACAGACTTCCCTTAGAATCATTCGAATTTGTATTTATTTTCCAGAGATAATTTACACATTAAAAGATGTAAGAAAAAACAAAAAATCCCTTTTCGGCAAGCTTGAAGGCAAAGGTAGATTCCTTTACGTTAATGTTACAAAAGTAATGAAATATTACATATTGATCAATACAGACATAGCCAATGACTTTAGTGTTTCTACACATTGCAATATTTACGCTGCGATTCTGTTTTCATGTCATTTAATTTTTTGCTATATCAAGGTTTTATCATTTCATTTTTCATTCCAAAAAGTTATGATAGATTTATCTGTCAGCATATTGGTCAATTTTTTTATACCTCAACACATAATCATTCAACAAGTAGGAGTCATAAAGAAATAAACATCTCAGCAGTGCAAATATCTCCTAGATAACATTAAGCCAACCTATCTGAAACAGTAACAAGAAATTGACTCTTGGCACGAATGAAGAAAGACTCTAGATTTAAAAATTAATTTATTTAATCTAGGTTACAATATAATTGTGCGAACATTACTTTGTCATATGGTAAAATCACATGACATGGAAACACTTAAATACTACTAAAATGGGCTCATTTAGAGAACTCCCTGGTTACAGAGATAATAGTCACTAAATTCTTAACATATAAGAGAATAAAATTATTAAACATTATGTGTGGCAAATTTAATACGTGTTTTTAAAGCATAGGATATGAGTGCAGCCAATTTGAACAGTAAATTTAAATCTCCATCGACGGTTAAAACCAAATACTCAGGCAGAAAATCCCAAACAATTTTAAAGTTAAGGAGATATTTTTCAATAGTTAAAAGGATAAAGGAAACTCTTATTTAAATATCTATCGTTTTTAGCTACTTTATATTGATTTTATTAAACAAATCATGGTCCCGCCATGTTTAGTTAAATATCAAAGTATTCTGGCAAAAAACCTATTATCAAATTAAGTATTAAAATTATTTGATTAATAAAAATTAACTATTTACTTAATTAAAGTTAACAATTAATTGTTACAAAACTTCACTAAAACCTTTTTCATGGCTCATACTATATGCCAGTAATCTTTATCTTGTAATTATCTAATAATTATATTAATTTAAATAAAAGTCACTGTGGCTATATATGTATGTTCCACATCTCCTCCTAAACCACTGGACTTATTTCAATCAAACTTTTCACACTTTTTATTTAGGAAAAGAGAAAGGTCACTTTCAACTTTTCAAAGCCTAAAAGATGCTTAAAATTTCACTTAATTAAAAATTAAGCAAGGCGTTTTTCCGCGATGTCTTTCATTTCCATTAATTTGTTTCTCTCATTTTAATATTTTTTTCAATTATTAATTTTAAACTGAATTCGTAACAATATTCTTGTTGATCAAAAATAACTGTTTCCAGAAGGAAGAATGCTAAAATAAAATTTTAAAAGTAGACGATTTAACAATTTATATCGGGACCAGCTATTGATTTATTTTCACGCTTTAAATTAATGAATAATTAAATAGTTAATTTAATTGTTTCAAAATATTCATTAAACCCTTTCATTGACTTTAGTAATTGTTAACAAAATTTGAAGTACCTATATAACAAATAATAACGTATGAAGAAAACGGATGTTTTTAAAAATCGTCTGGTTCAATTGATATTCTCATTTTAATTGAAAGCGTTTTAGATCAGAAAAGGAATTTGTGTATTATAATATTTATACAATAGTAATTTTTACATTGAAAATATTAAATATGAAAACATTTTAATCCGGAGCAAAGCCAGGTATATCAATTAACAGTTATAATTTACAAAATTTAACAAAGATATTAACTATAAATT
>BGPR01027907.1:1513-20367 GCA_013235015.1 Araneus ventricosus
TTTTTTACAAGCAAAAAATCAAAACTCGTTCTTATCAACATTCACTTTTTTTTATAAATTTTTTCGAAACGTTAAGCTAATGCGAATATCTTTTATATTTTTTTCTCTAAGAATTTCATGAAACCAAAATTCATTTGTTGGTGGATTCATAACTAAAACACTCCCATTTTTCAAAGGAATTTTAACTGAGTCAAAATTAGGTCTCTTGAAAATCATTGTTCTTTCAGCTCCAAATGAAAATGTAACAATAGCAGAATCAGGATCCATATCTTTTTCATTATCTTTATGCGACCCTATTTTATCATAACCTCCTTTATAACGATTTATCAGAACATACTTAAATGAACCTTCTTTAAGAAATTTATTTGCTTCATTTAAAATTTTTGTTAGAATAGGTATTAAAGGCTTTGTAGGAAGAGTGTTTCCAGAAAAAGTATAAGTTAAATTTTTATCAACATAAGCAGAAACTTTTCTAGGCACTGAATATCTTTTGTTATAGATAAACACCGTAGCCATTTCAGAAGGAAAATATTCAATTTCCCTTTCCAATTCATCGAATATTTGATCAGCTTCTTCCTTTGAAAAGTATTGTTGATAAACAATATTTAAATTATGTCCATTCTTGACGGAGTCTATGTCCTTAAAAATGGTGGCACCGAGAAAGATTTTTTTTCGGATCTTCGAATTGGATCACTTGCAGCAGACTGAAGATTGGAGGGACCAGCTTTTGGAGATGAATCACGTCTCTGCTTTCTTGGATCACCAGCATCTGATTGTAGAGTTGAGGGACCCGGTTGCGACGTTGGATCACGCCTTTGCCTTTTCCTTGCAGCACCATTGCCTGATTGAAGACTGTAGGGGCCTGGTTGCTGAGATGGATCACGTATCTGTCGTTTATTTCCATGTCTCAGTCTTTCGTGGTTTTTCAGGCTGCTGGGTAGAGCAAACGTTTCGCCACATGACGTGCAGGGAAACACTGGATCGACAGTATCATTCTCATCATCTTCAAAGGGCGAATCCAGCTGATCGACAGTTATAAAGCCCCAGTCTGGAATAGTGATAATAGACGAGAGGTTTTCTAAAGCAGCTTCAGTTGACTCCATTTTCAAATGTGACCCGAAGAAAGATGCAGAATGAACTTTTTCTCATGTATGTCACTATTTAAGCAATTCATCTGTCAATGAGATATCTTTTATCTAAATTAAACGTCGTCAAGAATTTTCTATTCGCACGTGATAGCGAGTAATTCATTTTCTTAAGACTATGTTGGAAGATTCTCGATAACTTTTATAAAAGAGAGCATAATTAGCATGAGATGGTGAGTAATCCATTTTCTTAAGGCATTTGATAGGGAAATAGTCATGTGAGTGAAAACATTTTGGAACTTAAAAGACAGATAAGAGATAATAATGAGAAATGAATGCTGAACTTAATTAGACACGTTGGTGTGTTCGTGATATAAGGGAATGCAAGACGGAAAACGTTAGAATACTTAATGTTAAGATTAATAATGTATCGAAACGATTAATTTTCTGGAATCAAGGTAAGCTTTGAAAATTCATAACAAATTCTTTTTTCCAAAATCTTCCTGAAAAGTGCAAAGATGGATAATTAATTAAGATTGATATAACTTTCACAGAACAAAATTTTATGAAACATGGAAAAGCTGAGATGTTAAGGAAAAATTTTTAATATTATTAACAGAAATATATTGATACATGTCAAAGAGTGCTAACAGAATCAAAGATTAACAAGCATAAACAAATATATGTCAAAGACTTGTTGTATAAAAATTCTAACAACAGAAATAGGGAATTCAACTATTCAAGTCAATGCATTGAACTTTTCATTAAGTTTAAATGTTTTATTTTGATAGAAAAAAAATTTATGTAAAGTATTCACACAGTTAACATAATTCCAAGTCTGAAAAAGAAGGATATAATTATCTAGAAGTAGTCAATAGTTTTATCTTTTGCTATTCTCACAAACCTAAGATATTTTTAATGATTACTTTTATATTTCGTCGATAATTGTGTTAGACATTGGAAAAAAAAAATGTGTTCAAACGTAGATTGAGTTTGAAATTGAAAGATTCATGAAAGTGTGTGAATATTTAAGTGAATGCGCTGAGGTTAATTATGCTTTAAAATGATTTAATTTTCTGTCAATCTTTGAAAAATTGTAAGTCAGCTGATTTAAGCTATGTGTGAGAACGAAAGATTCAATAAAGATGCTTGTGTTGTTTAAACATTGTAAAAAGTTTCAAGTTTAAGAAAAAAAGTTCAATCTCGAAGTGTTTGGATGAGGTTTAAATCTTTAAGTTCAATAGTTTTTCATCTGAAGCAGTCAGCTTTAAAGTAGTTTTGATATTTTTGAAACTGGTAGAAAATTGTAATTTAAAGTTCAATTTTAACAATTTCCACTATGCAGGAAAAACTTAGTCAATCTAAAGAGATTTTTAATATGATTGCTTTTATATTTTGTCAATAATTGCATTCGTCATTGAAAATATATTTTCGAAATTATAAGCTTTGTGTAGGTGTGGACATGAATATATTTAAGTGAAAGCATTGAGGTTAATTATGAATTAAAATTATCAATTCTCTGTTAATATTTGAAAAATTATAAGACAAATTATTTAAGACATGTGCGAGAAAAAATAAAGATTCGATAAAGATGTTTGTTTGTCAAAGCATCAGCAAAGGTTTCAAGTTTAAGAAAAAAAATTCAATCTCGAAGTGTTTGAATGAGGTTTAAATCTTTAAATTGAATTGTTTTTCATCTGAAACAGTCAACTTTTAAATATTTTTATGTTCTGATATTTTTGAAACTAGTAGAAAATTGGAATTTTAAGTTAAATTTTAACAAATTTCACTAAGTAAGAAAAACTTAATCAAACCAAAGAAATTTTTAATATAATTGCTTTTCTATTTTGTTAATAATTGCATCCGTCATTGAAAAAATATTTTCGAAAGTAGAGTGAATTTGAAGCAAACACAGACGTGGTAACTCTTTTATCGTTATTCGAAAAAAATCTCTCACAAACACACGCACGCATGCACACACACAAGCATGCACAAACACACACATGCACGCATAAAGACACACATTCATGCACACACACACTTCATGAATTAAACGCTCACATGCATGCACAAACACACACTTCATGAATTAAACACGCATGTAGAAAAAAAGTTCTTTGGTGGTTAAAATTGTCGAGACTAAATTTATTTGATCCATGTAAAAAGGAATTAGAATGTAAAACATGAGTTTCATTTCATTAAGTTATTCAAACCTACGAGATTTTTATTTTTCTATGTTATTAATAGAATATTCTTTGATCGATTTCATCATTGGAAGAAATGCGTTTAAAAAATCAAAGTGAATTTTAGTCATGTATGGAAAATTAGTGAGAGAAAAGATATATAATTAATGAAAGAGAATGAATAGTTTGTGAAATAAAATGAGATTGAAAGAAATAAAATTAATTAAGAAGAAAGTCAAAATAAGTTCGTAAAAGCAGAAATCACTCGAAATTTTTTTTTAAGTATCGAAAGAAAGATATGTTTAATCGGTTAATAGGCGAAAATTTCAGATTAGTGGAATGTTTTATATAGTTTTAGAATTAAGTATGATGAATGGTCCCTAAATTTTTAAGATAAAATAATTTGTGATGAATCTATGCATTCGTGACGTTTAATGTCACCTTTTTAGCGTTATTCGAAGTGAATTGCGAAGTCTTTATAGATAAGTTATATGTTCAACAGGAAAAAAGTGATCTTTAGTGGTTAATATTAATGAAGCTATTTGGTAGATGTTGAAGTGAATTCGGAGAGAAAAAAATAATGCCAACACTTTCTCGTTCAAGATTCAAATTTTCCATTTAACTTTAAGAGAGTTTAACGTTTTGGTATTCCTGAAACAATTAAAAACGGAATTTTAAGTTAACTTATTCAAACTAAGAGATTTTTATTGCTTTTGTATGTTATTGTTAGAATATTTTAAAATTGTGTTTGTTAACGGAAAAAATAAGCTCGAAACAAAGAGGGAAGTTGAATTAAGAAAAAAATAAATCGATGTTGGTTCATTCGAAGATTTATTCTTCTAAAATTGATTTGATTCAAAAAATTTTGTGTGAATGAGTGTCCAAGTAAACTTTTGTTATTTAAGAATGCATAAGTTTTGATATTTTCGTGAAAACAAAATAAAAATCTTTATTCGATAACGGAAAAAATAAATAAATAGGAAAACGAACATGCCGAAAAATAGAAGAAGATTGAAAGTCTAACTCTAATTGAACAAAAAGTCGAGAAAATTCAAAGTCCCTAAAAAACCTCGGAAAATTTCCAAAGTCCGTATTTTAATTCCTTATCTAATCCAAGAAAGACTTGACCCCTGGAAAAAAAAGCCGAGAAAATTCAAAGTCCCTCAAAAGTTATCTAAGTCCTAAAAAATAATTAATTCTTTCTTTTAATTCTTTATCTAATCTAAGAAGGAGTTGTTGGTGGTGAGGAGTTAAAGTCCAAGAAAATTCCTTATCTCAACTCGTAAGGGGTTGATTCCGGGTGGAAGTTGGTGGAAGTCGGGTGGAGGGAGTCAGGAGGGGGAAGGGAGTGGTCTTCCCGCCTCCCGGTGCACCAGAACTCTTATTATCTAATTACTCTCAGAATAAATCTTTTTTTATTCTATTTTATGAGACATAAACTTCAATAGACCCTTCGGATCGGAATAAATTAAATCCCTTTCTCAATACCAAGCAAGTCCTAAAACCTTAATCGGTGGTCTAAGATCAACAGCACAAGTTTCAGAGAATTCAGTCTCAACACCTTCTTTTCGCCATAACAAATTAATCTGTTTCGAATTAGTTCGCCATTTGCGCAGTAACATGCCCGCGCCACTTAATATTTTCAAGCATTCCAAGGTAGTACGTAGAGCGTCCGGAACATCATCTCGACCCCCAATGAGGTCATCAACATACACAGATCTATTTAACAAACGAAATGTGTGAGGAAACTGTTCCTTGTATTTTTTGAAATAATGTTTTAAATTTTCTTCAAGAAGGTATGGACTAGGCCAAAGTCCAAAAAGAACTCTCGTCAATTTTAAAACGTAGGGCTCGTTATTCAAATTATCAGTCCAGAAGAAACGCGTGAAATCTCGATCAGGAACGTCTAATTCGATTTAAAGAAAGGCCGATTTCACATAAGCTGTAAGCGCTACAGGATTTTCTCGAAAAAGTAAAAACAATTCTAAAACATTTGGATGCAAATATGGTCCCGTATATAGACTTTGGTTCAACGATGAATGTCCACCTTCGTGAGCTGAGCCATCGAAAACAATGCGAAGACGACTTGTGGTTTTGTCGCTAAGTATCACCGCATGATGGGGTAGATAAAATCCCTGATTATTCGATAAAGAATCACAAAAAGTACGCTCAACTATACCTTCCATACCATAGTCACCTATTACATCCTTATACTCACAGAACAACTCGTGATCACATTTAAACCTGCGAACCAACCCCTCAAAACGTTTACGCGCAACAGTTTTATTATTTTGTAAAGCTTCTCTCATACCTGGTTTCCATGGCAAACTTACGCGATATCTACCATCTACGAAATTAATTGATTTATCAAACGCACTAAGTATCTCTTCATCTCCATTACCCAAAGCCACTGAATCCTTATCATGTATTCCTAAACTTTCAATCTCCCAAAACCTTCTTAGCTCAGCCGAAATAGATTTCTCTTCACTGTGAACAAATGTACCGAAGTACAATCACTCCACTCATCACATTTGCCCTGAAGAGACCATCCCAGATTGGTTTCGACAGCAACCAATGATGAATCAAGTCTTTTTATTTGATTTCTTAAAGACCAATAAAAATCTGAACCGATTAACAACGAAATTTCATAATTCTCAGATGATTCATTACAGCTGAATGTCAGTCTAAATCCTCTCGATTCCATTTTCCTCCATGCATCTGGGTTCGGAAGGCTGAGTGTTGCCCTTGAAATTTCCACAATTTTCACTGCCTCAATCACAGTCTCCTCCCCACTTAATACATTCCTTACTCTAACTTCTACCTTGCAACAAATTTGTTTTTAAAGAGTTTTAGATCCGAACGAGTAAATATTTAACCTTTCTAAACCTAATTTTTTTAATCCCAACCTAAAGGACACATTTTTCTTGACGAATGATTTTTCACTTCCATTATCAAAAAGACGAAATATTTTATCCGATGAAGAGCTACCGATAATTTCTGCCTTAACACATTGCAACAAAACTCCACCTCTATTATTCCTCACAGAATTTGAAGACATATTTTTAACGTCGACTGGCTTTTCACCTGAATCTAAATGCGAATTTTGTTTTCTAGAATTCTCTAACTTGAAACAAAGTGCACGTGCATGACGCCCTTGACAGTATGAACAAACACCCTTCTTACACTTTTTAACATAGCAAGAAATATTACAACATATGAAACATCTCCTTTCCTTAATTAATTTATCCCTCTTTTGCTGAACGTTTAAATTCTCACACTAATCTGATAAATGAGTATTTTCTGTGCAAAATAAACAATTTGAATACGCAGCTGTCAGCAGTTTATTCGCCAATGCTCTCACAGCCGATCTCTTAAGATTTGAAAGGGGAAATCGCGAATGACCCTTCTGTTGCGTCTGGGATGAGAATTGAGTCGCCCTTTCGGAGAATTTATTCGAATACGGGTGAGATCCTTTGATTTGTGACTCAAGCAGTTTCAATAAAGCTTCCGTGCGCTCTCGATTTTAAACTTCAACGCGCAGATATTCCGCAAAATCAGTGATTTGGGATTGTTTTTCTTCATGTTTTCGATTATATTCTAATGCCAAATCAGGGGGAATAGCTTTCATAATTATCGGAAACAAAAGACAACTATAGGAATCGGGAGAGATTCCAAGGGATTCGAGTCCCCTAATGTTTACTTCTAATTGATCACACAAATTTCTTTATGCGATAACATCAAACGATTTCCGGACTGGGGTCAGATTCAACAAACGATTCATATGATAGTCGACTATAAGTTCCTTACGTCCGAATCTATCTTCTAGAATTTTAACGGCTCTGGCATTATTTCCCGGTGTTAGTGTCAGATGTGAAAATCGATTTTAAATAGGAAAATTTGTCCACATCATTTAAACTCGAATTTTCATGCACTGCGGATTTAAATTTAGCCCAAAAATAGGGAAAACTACCGATATCCTTGCCTGAGAAAGAGTCTAACGTAAGTTTAAGAAAACGCGGTTGATTTGTTAAAACAGAAGTAACTGAACTATTTAAAGGAAGTGTTACGTTTTGCAGTTGCGTTTCCGCCTAATTTCGAATAGCAATGCTCGAAACTGATTCTATGTAATGCTCAGCGCGGGTTTTCCAAATTATAAATTTATCTCTGTAATCTTCACGAGTTAAGATTTCGCCTTCCAGACTATCAATATCTATTAAACCCTCAATTTCCTTATCGAGTTTACCTAGCTCCTCAAATCTAGAAATTAATTGCATATATAACTCATACACTATTGTTTTATCTGCTGCATTGTTTATTTCAGATTCTAATTTATTAGTTTGCTTTGTCACAATAAACCTCGTAACAGATCGGGTATTTTTCATTCTTTCTAATAAAGCCTGAATTGCCGCATACATCTTAAATTGCAAAACAAATATTCAAATGGCAATACTAATACTAATTCTAAATTCAATCTAGTACCATTTTCAACACTTTCAAAACAAGAATCCAATATAACAATCTGCCTACATTAAAGTCATAAAACTACCTCTCAAAATCAACGAAAACGAACTATATCAACTTTTCAAACACCGACACTCACGAATAAGCTAAATCAAATATGACGAAATAACGAACTAGACAAATACCGAATTCAAAATTTCAGTCATTCGACTTCCGAAGTATTCAAAGCGAATCTGAAACGAAAGTACTCACCCCACTATGCAGCCAAAAAAATGGACCACAAAACGAAACAATACTTGGTTTAGTGGTTTACGAAGACGAGTTTCCCGGCGAAAGCACCAAAATGTGGCCATTATGCGATATTAATGTGTAATTCCAAGGGATTTTCTTATAATACATCCACGACGAAAGGATACTCATGGCGACTCAAAGTAATGATATAGTTTTTAATGATATAGATGTTATTGCCGCGACGCGGCTTACATTCGCTAACGATTACAAACAACTGTCATTTTTACAATTGCAGGTGATGAGGTAAACGCAACAGCGCCCTCGTGTGGCCAATGTTTCGGCACAACTTTGAATTAAATAATAAGATGAACAATGTTTGCTTTTGCTTCAGATATTCCCACAGTGTATAAAAGGCAGTTAGAGACTTGGAAGTACATGGATTTCTATCCAGAGACCCTAGAAGTGTGCTTTAATGCAATTTCTCAAAGTTAGTGTACTCTTAAAGAGACTGAAGCTTTTCTTGGTACACCAAATGAATAGTTTATAACAAAAGACATATACTTCATATAAGGAAATCCATAAATCCCCTGGTTTTCTCCGACGAGAAGGAAAAGACTTTTGCAACCTAATAGTCCAGTGTCTTTTGTTTTCCTTTCAGTAATGCAGATCGTAAAGTAATAATAAACGCTTATCTAACTAATAAATGTATGGAAATAGATAGATGTACTAATAACACACCCGGCAATAATTAGATAAAAGGATTTCTAAAACTCCATCTTCATTTGACCGGATACAATGGTGTAAAATTGGTTATTATAATCAAGCATTTATAAAATTTATTTTTCTTGTATATTTCCTCCCATATTTTCAATATATATATAAAAATGTAGGATATTACCCGGAAAGAATAATTTAATCACTGTATAAAGAAGGATGTAAGAGCTAGATTAATTATTTTGGCGATAGATGGAGCCAGAGTTCTGCTCTGTACGAACTACGAGCAGCGCCCTCTTTTTTCCCAACAAAGCCAGACTGCACGCTGAGAGCAGCGCAGCACACCGCAGGCAGCCGAAATGTTAATACCTCTCTCAATCTCTCTGTTGTAAGTCAGATCAGTCTTGGCGCAGTTAAGCCGCTGATCTTCCCACTATGGTAACTATGTCCCATCTCACTTTTCTTATGGCTCTGTAAATCTCTAATACCGTAATATTCTTAACCCGTAACATGTATCCCTCGTTAATCTAGCTCCATTAGTTAAATATGACTTCATGTAAATTCTCAACACTCTCGTAAACTTTCTATGTACATATCTCTTTCCACCCTGTAAATTCTCTCTATAGTATTTACATAAATGTTTTGTATTTAACTTGAAGTCTACTCATTTATTTTAGGTAATATTTTGTTCTAAATTTAATGTAATAAAAACCCTTAAATCGCCTAGACATAAACCTGATCTATTTACTCCTTAAAGGTAAGCCTTCCGTGGGCATTTTGTTTATTGAACGGAATCCCCCATAAATATATATATAATAAAATCTCAATAAGTCGTCATCCGGATAAGTCATCACTCCGTTTAAGTCGTCGATTTTCTTTGGTCCCGACAAGGTCTCATACACAATAATCTAAAATAACCCTCCTTTACCCGTCACGAAATTTAATTCTACTCCGTATAACTCGTCACACTCAAAAATGGCCAAAAGAATCTTCCTTCTCCGTTTTGCATGCCATCGTGTTGTCTTTTTAGCCCCGCCCCTTCACTTTAAGAAAGCCAAGCCATTACGGGGAATTTTCGACCACCCTTGTCACTTCAGCAAAACACCTGTAGTCCCTTATTGTTGTTGAGAATTCCTTTCCTACCCCTTTGGGGGATTTGGGTTCTTGGAATCTCGTTGCTAATCGTTCAAAGCACACTTCTCGCTGCTACTCTGCAGAGTGTAGACATTTTTCTTGATCGCTCCTTAGTGTGACTTCATTTCATAGCGAGTAAACCCAGCTATAAGGGTTATTTTTTCTCTTGCAACTTCGTAGTTCGATTACGTTTTCAGCATGCCAGGGAAACGAAAACTTACCTCGTTATCTTTTAGAGAAAAAAAAGACCTAATTGCACTTTTTGAAAAATCAGATGTTTAGAAAACAGCTTTTGCCAAAGAACACCATATTCCCAGGACGACATTAAACGATATTCTTTCATCGAAACAAGTCATTGAAGAAGATGCTGCAAAGACAAAAGAAAGAGAATGATGAAATCGAAGTTTGACGAGATCGAGGAGGTTTTAGTTCGATGGCTAAAACATGCCAGATCTCAAAATGTGCCAATTTCTGCCTTGATCCTCAAAGAAAAAGCTATGGAAATTTCTGAGGAGTTGAACAATGAAGATTTTGGCGTCAGCAGTGGTTGGCTGGAACGTTGCAAATATAGACATTGCCTTTCTTTTAAAACTATTTGCGGAAAAGCAACAGCGTTGAAGATGAAGCTATAGAAGACTGGAAGAACAGTGTTCTCAAGGACATTTTATTTAGGTTTGATGCATCAAATGTTTTTAATCGTGATGAAACAGGCTTATTTTACCGTCTTTTGCCTGATAAAACTATGTCATTTAAGGGTGAAAAGTGCACTTCTTGAAAAGCAAGCAAACAACGCCTGACACTTCTACTAGGAACTAATATGAGTGGAAATGCGAAACTTAAACCACTTGTGATAGGCAAAAGCAAAACGCCACGCTGCTTTAAAAACGTTAAATCCCTGCCAGTTGAATATGAAGCAAATTCAAATGCATGGATGACTACAACGATTTGGAAACGACATATTCGTAAACTGGATTCTCAGTTTTCGCGTCAGAAAAGAAATGTTGCCATCATTGTCGATAACTGTACCTCCCACAATCAACCCGGAAATTTAAAAGCGATCGAAATTGTTTTTCTTCCTCCAAATGTAACTGCACTTCTCTAGCCTTTAGATAAAGAGATAATTCGTGATTTTAAACGAAAGTACAAAAAATGCTTGTCAAGGACTTAATAAAAGCATTGGATAGGAACGAAAAGCTAGAAGTTTCGGTTTTAGATGCGATTGACTATGTACATGTACACGAAAGTTGGAGTTCCGTTTCATCACAAAATGTTTCGAATGGTTTCCGACATGCAGGGTTCATAGCAAACGCAGAATCAGAAGAAATCCTCATCGAAGACATCATCGACCCGGAACCGTTAGAGACTGCTGCAAATCGCAAATGAAAAAGGGTGCAGCGTCAATAACGTTAATGCGTTTGTCAACATTGATAACGATATCGCAATCTGCTCACAAGCGACTGTAAAAGCTTTGACATCTGAATTTTTGGAAGAAAATCAAAACAGTTCAGGTGAGGATAACGATGCCGAGAATATGGATCAAACCCCATCCAACAAGTCAGAAACAATCGAAGCCCTGGAGAAAGTTCGACAGTACTTAACATCCATTCAAGGTACAACAGACGAAGAATTTAAAGCCTTAAGTATATTAGAAAAGAAAGTTATTATTTCCAATAATCAGCAACTTCATTAATCAACACTGTGGGATTATTTTAATGTACCCAAGTAAAAAAAAATAAAATGTGGTATCTATAAAAAGGGTTTTTTTTTATTTCCCACTCATTCATTTGCATGTATTGAGTTCTGAAAATCTTGTTTTTCTCACCGAATCCTACAGCAATTCATGAAAATATTTCAATGTTTTTTGGGTTTTTTTTTTCAAAAATTCCCACTCCGCCTAAGTTGTCAAAAATGTTTGGTCCCTTGAGTGACGATTTAACGAGGTTTTACTATAATTTGATAAAGCAGACATACTTATAGGAAATATCAATAATTATGAAACATTTAAAGGAATTATTCAGAAAAAATACTATTAGCTGTTTGAAATACAGTAATATGAGAAAATTATATTGAGATGTATCCAGCTATTTCAAGAAAATCTAATACAAATGTAAGGCAATTCAAAAATTGCCATTACAAATGAACAGATCATCTTGTTAGCTGGGTTTAAACAAGGTTT
This sequence comes from Araneus ventricosus, assembly GCA_013235015.1. Taxonomy (NCBI): domain Eukaryota; kingdom Metazoa; phylum Arthropoda; class Arachnida; order Araneae; family Araneidae; genus Araneus; species Araneus ventricosus. The sequence goes on from BGPR01027907.1 coordinate 13,498, forward strand.
TCTTTTTCTCCGTACCTTATCTTCGAGTTTCTAATCCAAAGCAAGCTGAACAATATGAGATAAATACACACTATCTATTTTTATAGTATACATGAGTTATTTTAAAAATGCAAACATTTTCGTTTAAAAGATACTGACTTAAAGTATTTATCAAACAAAACATTTAGATACAGAGTTCCCACTTATATCCGTTACACCTCCCCTTAACTTCTAAACAGTGACAGCTTAGGCCATAAAGTTGGTGTCTAGCTATAGTAAAAAGGCTATCCACTACTCGATGAGACAACTTACAACGCCATCTATCGGCACATTTTGGAATTAGCGGTCCTATATCGAAAGCGGTACAAGATACGGGAGAAAAGTCAATTACAAAATTGTAGAACGTCTTCGATTTAGTATGAAAAGACACCTTGAGTGCAATAATGCTAAGAACAAAACTTGTAAAATGCGCATTTGTTTGCTCGCATTTTCGGAAATTTTGACGTCATATGACACGAATAAAAGGAGAAAATGTTATTTTTCGGGCAAAAAATCATCCCATTATACTTTTCTTGTGGAAATAACTCAAACAGCAGGTGTATGGACCTTTGCAGGACGTATTACTGTTGCTTGTGTTTGCGCACCAACAATATGCTAAAACGTGTGCAAAGTGAAATTTAAACAACGACTCAAATCTGCATTGTAGATAACGGAGAGCACTTTGAACACCGAAAGTAAAGGTATATTGTGATAACTAATTGTTTTTCTCGTTTTAATCCGTTCAGAGACGTCACAGTTTCGGAAATCGAAAACAAACAAATGTGCACTTTAAACGTTCATTTCTTCGTATTAATGTTTTGAAGGTATCTTTTAGTATTGTACTGTTTTCGAGATAAGACCGCTAATTCCAAAATTTGCCGATAGATGGCGTTGTAAGTTGTCTCATCGAGTAGCGCACAGCCTTTATACTATACCTAGACACCAACTTTATGGCCTAAGCTGTCGCCGTTTAGAAGTTAAGGGGGTGTAACGGATATAAGTGGGAACACAGGGAATATTTATGCTGTTTGCTTGTAATTAAACTTTTCATTCCTAGTAGGATAGTAAAAAATTAATTTTTATTGCACCCTTATTTTCAACTCATTTTCAAATAATGAAAGTAATTCTGATCTTCCTGTTGCATGTTACTCAATGCAATCAATTCGAAAACTATTTTTTTTTCTTACTTGCAGTTATATAAAAACATAATTGGAGTAATATTCGAATTACTTCAGTTGTAAGATAGCATCGGGAACGGTCATCGAGTTTTGATCCTCGTATTATCTAATCGCTGTAATTAATGTAAACCGTATATCACATTATATATTGTAGTTCTTTATTACAAAGTGTCAGAAATTGTGAAGTAGCAACAGGAAGGTCAGAAACTGTGAAGTAGCAATAGTTAGGTCAGGAACTGTGAAGTAGCAATATGGATGTTGGTAACGGTGATTACATTTACTCATATTGCGACCTCCTATAAGCATTTGCATGCTTTACTGCAGCGTCATCTGTTAACAGTATATAGAACTAAAAACACACACTTTACAGAAAGCACAGTAAAAAAATCACAATTTTATTTATTTATTTATTTATTTAAACTCTTTATTTACACTTACAAGGAGAGGGCACGACTTGGGAAATTCAATTCGTGATGAAACTTGGCATATTAGTAGCATACCATTAGGGTGTTCACCCATTAATCTAAAAAAGTGCAATGCACAGTCAATTCGGAGGAAATGGCCCTCAAACTCTCGGCACAACTTATATACCAGTAACTCTTCACAAGCAATCAGTGCTCTGATAGCTTAGATGTCAGCGCACTCGATTACCATTCGCTAGGTCCACAGTTCGGTCCTGGCTGCGTTTTTTTCCAATATTATTCCAAATTAAATTAAAAATATTTTAAATTAAAACTTTAATTATTTTTGAGCAGAAAATAACTTTCTTGACACCTTTCAATTTCATGAATAAGTTCTTCATCACTCACAATAATTTCAGCCAGGATGGTCGAAGTATTTTGGAAAATTTCTTCACCCATCAACATTGCTTCATGAGAAATTGAAGCTGAAGATTCTGATGAAATTAAATTATTTTGAGCCAGTAAACCTTGATAATAAATAACAGCATCTTTTAATCTCAACTGTGACTGTATAGTGATTCACTGTATAGTGATTCTTGTGTGGTTCCATCTTCAACCTCCGACACACTAGCAGTATTATAATTCATAGACATTTTCACTTTAGAATATTTTAACTCTCTGTATTATACTAATTTAATCAAAAAGCAATGCGAAACACTTCAAAATCCAAGGTGAATAACCTCGTTTGTTCAGGATTTCTAAAGGAATAGAAGTAAAAGCACTGTCGAAGAATTTCATACGATAATGAGTAAAGCCATTTATCCATTGGTCCCTTTTCAATTATTGAAATTTCGGACCATCTGCCTACGCATTTAATAGATTAACAGCTGCGCTCTGCTATTTTTATTCCAGCATTAAAATATTGGACCATCTGCATATGTATTCAATATATTAACATCTGCTCTCTACTGTTTCCAAGGTAAAATAAGAACGAAGAATTTGTGAATATAAAAACGCAATAATTTAAAACTTTCAATGAATTTAGAATGAGAATTTTAAGTATAGTTAATATTTATCACTATTAAAGATGTATTTATAATTATTTTACCGTTTATATATTATTTTTATTATTATTTTATCTCTACTTCAAGTATCATATAAATAAAGTTATTTTCTGCATAAAAATAATTCAAGTTTTGATTTAAAATATTTTTCAAATTTTTAATTTAATTTGGAATAATTTTGAAAAAATAAAAATAAAGAAATATCAGCCAGGACCGAACTGCGGACCTTCCGAATGATAAGCGAGCGCGCTGACATCTGAGCTACCTGACCACTGATTTCTTGCGAAGAGTTACTGGTATATAAGTTGTGCCCAAAGTTTGAGGGCCATTTCCTCCGAATTGGTTGGCCATTGCACTTTTTTAGATTGATGGGTGAACACCCTAATGGTATGCTACTAATATGCCAAGTTTCATCCCGAATTGAATTTCCCAAGTCGCGCCCTCTCCTTGTTAATAAGACTTTAAGAATTCAATGTGTGAATGAAATCACACTTATTTGGAACATATATTTAAAAATAAGAATAGCAAATTTATTTGTTATTGAAAATATTATGGATTTTGCATCCCTACACAAGTGAAGACATCTGTTCCCCCGAGTAGGTTGTGGTGATGCCCCCCGGTGTGGGAAAGGTAGTTCATGCTTTTGATGGCGCCACTGTTGACAATATACAGAACTAAAAAATAAAACCTCGAAAAATTATATTAAAAAGAAAAGAAATAAAAATACGCTTTGCGTACATTTTATTCAAATGGCTGAGTCACACCTTTTTGACAGTAGTATTCATCGCTGGTATTTGTGATTTTTAAATATTGCTTAGAAAATAACAGTTCGTCAAATATTCGTCATCCTTATTGTGAAATAAGCGAATATTTCGAATTCCATTGTTTTCTTGATATACGGGTCTATTCTGGTACCCCCGGTTGGGTTGGGAGACGTCACTTTTTCCGTCCATTAACGACAAATGCGATTCTCGTACCCGTTTTTCCAACCGGTTGGGATCTCGCTCGGTCGAAAAAAGGACTCCGATTTCTCGGCAGCTCTGTGCCTAGCATAAACTCGTTTCGCTAGCGAGAAGTGGTGTTTCGATATCAGAAGTTATCAAATTTTCGTTTAAAATGGAGGCTGCTAAGACGTTAATTGTGTTTTGAAAGGGTTTATCGGGATAAATGTAATCCATTTGACTAATCTGATGAAGAATTTATCAATTACTTTAGATTTTTTAAAAAGTAGTTAAATCTTTTATCGAATTTAAATAATTTAATCTAATAATTTAATACGACAATCTAAAGTAATTAAATCTTTAAAAGTAGTTAAATCTTTTACTACTCCATCAAGATAGTCAATAATGATATTTGATAATTAGCTAAGATCAATTACATTTAAAGATTTAATTGCTTAATATTTTCTTATTAAATTAAATTAGGGTAACATTTTAACATTTTTTAACATTGAGTGTGGAATGACTTTCCTCATTCCGTATATATCATTACAATTTTTTTTATTTGGGTTTTAATTCAAAGAAATTTGTCAAATATTTACAAAGTAATTGCAAAATCTGACAATAAAAGAATTTTTCTTGTTCCTTGATAAAGATGTAATTGTTTTAATGTTGTGAAAATTTGCTGAATTCAATAACTTTTTTTCATGTTTTATGTACTTATGTAATTGGAAAAATAAACAGATGGTTTGTAATATTAATTTATAAGATTTATTCATGTTAAAATAATTGACATGGAAGAAAGTTCATTAATTTTCCTCTCTCTAGAAAACTGGTAAAATTACATCAATATATTGAAAAAAAGACTGCAATTTATGTTCTATAAATGTATAATATTATTATAAATGTATATTTTGTAAAAGATAATGGTTTAACCCCCCCCTTAACAATGGACTTATGAAAGCAAGAAAGATGCATTATAATACACCTTATAAGAGCAGAAGTTAAATCTTCCCACCTCTTACCCTTGGTGTCTTTTGAAAAGATGCGATCAACTTTCCCACTTAAAATTTGTGGATATTTTTCAAAATAATCCAACATAATTTCGAATTGGGAAGCAAATGTAAGCTTCTCCATAGTTCCTTTGGCGATTCAAAAACCGAACTGACAAAGAGAGGGCATGACTTGGGAAATTCAATTCGGGATGAAACTTGGCATATTAGTAGCATACCATTAGGGTGTTCACCCATTATTCTAAAAAAGTGCAATGACCAGCCAATTCAGAGGAAATGACCCTCAAACTTTGGGCACAACTTATATACCAGTAACTCTTCACAAGCAACAAGTGATCAGATAGTTTAGATGTCAGTTCGCTGGGCTACTATTCGCTAGGTCCGCAGTTCGGTTCTGGGTGCCATTTTTTTTTCTTTCAAAATTATTCCAAATTAAATCAAAATTAAAAAATATTTTAAATTAAAACTTTAATTATTTTTATGCTGAAAATAACTTCATTTATATGATACTTGAATTACAGATAAAATAATAATAAAAATAATATATAAATAGTAAAATAAAATTAAAAATTGGTAATTATGGTGATAAATATTAACTATAAAAAAATTATCATTCTAAATTCATTGAAAGTTTTAAATTATTGCGTTTTTATGTTCACAAATTCTTCGTTCTTATTTTATCTTGGAAACAGTAGAGAGCAGATGTGAATATATTGAATACGTATGCAGATGGTCCAATATTTTAATGATGTAAAAATAGCAGAGAGCAGCTGTTAATCTATTAAATTGGTAGGCAGATGGTCCGAAATTTCAATAATTGAAAAGGGACCATTGGTAAATGTCTACTCATTATCGTATGAAATTAGCAGAATTAATTTATAAAATTTATGAGTGATGAAGCCTAAAATATATCTTTCATGTTGTGGGTAATTGTAGTTATGATTTATTAACTTTAAAGTTATATTTATCATTATTTTAGTACTTATAAAGTAAGTTTACAAATAATTCAAGTATCATATGAATAAACAGTAATTTTATGTATAAAAAATTAATATTTTAATTAAAAATAGTTAAAAGTTTTTCATTTAATTTGTAATAATTTTGAAAAACTTAAAAACAATGTCAATCTTTCTAATCAAAGAGAGATAATTTTTAATGTGAGCGAAGTTTGTATTTCTACAAATCTAAAGGACCGTTACTCTTGTGAACAATAGTCATTTATCAATTGTGCAAGGTGTCAAAATATTTTTTGTCTCCAGTGTTTTTATGATAATTATTATTCCGGTTTTTGTATATAATTTAATGTAGAAATATAAAGTTACTAGTACAAAATGAAAGATAAAATGGAAATTAATTGATAAATCTAGAATAAACTTCTAAAATTTATGAAAGATAATGCCTAAACAAAAATGTTTTATGATGTGACTGTTATAAATTGACAAATTTATAAATTGATTAAATTAATTAATAAAACATTAATAAAAATTCATAGTATTACATATAAAGGCGCAAATGCAGCTATTTATAATATAATACAGAAACAAAAAATAGATAAACTAAACAAAAATTAAAATTAAATAAAAAAGCATAGATAATAAACAGCAGATTTAGACAAAAACTATGACAATACATCTTTTAGCGTACAAAAGCAACAGCCTCAAGTGATTGCATCAACAGAAGTTTGAAACGATAATATTTAAAACACATAAAAATGAATTTCGAAAGTAAAAAATGTTCAAAAAGGAAGAAATGAATAAGGAATCGAATGGTAGATGAGTAACTTTATCAAGAGATACTCACCATAAAGATTCCCAAGGCCCAGACAGATTTTGTCAGGGTAAGTGCCAATCAAAGAAGTATACCTTTGTACAAGATCTGTCAGCTTATCAGTAGAGAATCATTTTTTGACAGAATAATGCACAGTCCTTAAAGAATAATCCAAGGTACTAGAGAGTGTTTCCGGTATATTTGGCGTCGCCTGGATTACATCTAGGAAATTTCGGCGAAGTGTTGGGTTTAACACTCTCTGGTATACTAGCGTGCGTTTTGATTCAATCAATAATTCTCGCTATTATTGAACTGGATATAATCTTACCATGACAAATGGAGATCTTTCAGTAGTGATCTGTTACCATTAAAACCCTTTTTATTCGAAAAGCTGCATGTGCTCTTATTCTGGCTGGCTTTATTGCGTAACTCGTTCATCTGCTGATATCTATGCTGGCTAATACAATTGATTTATCATCGTACATGATGAA